>BQNB010210861.1:0-10240 GCA_026074375.1 Tanacetum coccineum
TGAATTTATTGACAACGTATAATGACCCTAAAACACGGGGTGTTATATTGGTGAGTGCAGGCACAGATACGCCGTATCTTCCTTGATGGATACGGCGTATTGGTTGTCAGAACAGTAATCTTCAAAATATCTTCGTTTAAGCTCTAGAATGTGCGCCTTTTGCTAATATTCCCCAAGTACTCTATAATTACTGCAATTCTCAAATACAAATGATTAAGTAACAATTCTTTGCAATAATTATACAAAATGGGTTAATTACATGGGATAATGGGTGCTATAAAATAGACGTTATTTGATGTCATCAACACCCGTAAACTTCGTCATTTCGTTTTTATGTGTAACGAAGAAGGTTTCTCCCGGGCTAGATCGATGGCAACCTATATCTCCTCCTCCGGAGTAAGGCCTGCCTCATGTCGTCCCTCGGTCTCAGGGACTAAATCACCTTCCGGACGGATACCCATTATAAACTTAACCGTCTATGCACAATCGGAGGAGGAGTGTCTCTCTTCTCTGACACATTCCTATGGTGCAACAACAGGGATCGTGTCCTCCTTTGGCTCCTCCCAATTTATGAGGATCCACTAGAGGAGCTCCTCCTAGCTCTTCCCCGTGGCGGACTCTCTTGAGGAGCACTCGAATCTTCGTTCTAGAATCTCCATGGAAAAGTTTCCTAAAAGTTTCTTTTCCCTACCCCACTGATCAAGCACCTTGATCACATTTCATAATGCGTCGATGTTTTATTCCAAATCAGCCGGAGAAGTTGCTTCCTGAACAAGTCGAGAAGGATCAGCAACTCCTCCTAGAGGTGTTACAACGTCTCCTTGCTCTTTGTTGTTCAAGTTTTTCCCCTACCTCCGGATGAGACACCACCACACCATCAACCATTGCTCAAAACATGTAGATTGGTATAAGGGTCCCACGGATGGCGCCAATGTTTAAGCAAATTCCCGTAAGGATGCTTAGACTTTATAAGTGTGCTTCAGCAGCTAGTACTTCGGAAGTTGGAACATCTCCTTCGTCCTAAAGTTGAGTGAGTAAGTCCTCATGAGTATGATTCAGCTGCTGGTCCTTTGGATATTAGAGCATCTCCTTCGGCCCTGAGGTAAAATAAGACAAGACACCGTTAGCTCACCCCGGAGTTTTAATCCAAGACGAAGCTCCGGCGTGAGGATAAGCATATGCTTGGTATGAGTTCTAGTGAGAGAAACTAGATAGAGAGAATAAAGGGAAGTATATGTGTGTAACCTGCCTTCTTCGTGTGTGTGAACAGTTATTATATACTACTTGGGCTTAGCTCTAAGACAAGAGCATTGTGGGAGCTAAGTTGTCTTCTAAAGGCAGCACGTTAGTCGCTGGCATGTATCAGACTTGGTCTTCGGGGTCAAAGTTGTCTCCATTCTCCAAGTATTGGTTGTGGATCAGATGTTTGTGCCATTCGTACATCCTACATCAGTTGTCAGTGTACTAACTCCGATAGAGACAATGCTCTACCTCTTATGCAGGCATTGTTATTTGCCTCCTGAGCGGACTGCTGGCCCTTACCTCCTAAGGAGACTGTTGGCCCTTACCTCCTGAGGAGACTGCTTGCCCTTACCTCTTGAGGAGACTGCTGGCCCTTACCTTACCTCCTGAGGAGACTTCTGGCCCTTACCTTACCTCCTGAGGAGACTACTGCCCTTACCTTACCTCCTGAGGAGACTTGTTGCTCCTCATCTCTTGAGGAGACTGACTGCTCCTTACCTCTTGAGGAGACTGGCTGCTCCTTACCTTTTGAGGAGACTTGTTACTTCTTACCTCCTGAGGAGACTGGCAGCTCCTTATGTTACCTCTTGAGGAGACTACTGGCCCATACATTACCTCCTGAGAAGACTGCTGGCCCTCTCCTTACCTCCTGAGGAGACACCACTCCTTAAGTTGTTGCCTCTGGACCTGAGGTGGCCTTCGTCACCCCAGCTATTCCAGTGGACCGTTCCAACATGGAGTGGTTTTGTCTTCGGAACATTAGGAGTTAATTGTGATTGTCTCCCCCAAAGTATCCGGAGGAGGCCATACCTCATCATAAACCCTTTCTTTTTCTTTTTTTTTCTTCTGAAATTGCATATGAACAGTAATTAAGTAATATGTAATTACTAGAGGATCATGTGTTTGCACTATAACTTATAGGACATATCATGAATTATCATCTTGTTTATTTGATACAAGACAAGTTTAAGATATATATATTACGGCTGAGTTTTAATAATTATTTTGTAGAATCATTAGATTGCATCAGTTAGCGAAAAATGATGAACGAGATCAAAAATAGCATAAAGAGACTCGTGATTTGTACATATGATAACTCTGCTAAGATAAATGATTAAAATATGTTACATCAGTTAGCCTTAGCAACATATGTGATGTACTTAGAAAAGAAATATTGCAATACTTAACTCTTATAACACTTTTTTTTTTGAACGGTGATTTCATTAAAGACTGGCAAGTAGCTAAATGAGATGAGTACAAAGACATATTACAAGAGGAGAAAAGAGAGTTACATGGAATAATAACAGAATCTATCCATATAAGTGAAGCATTCTTGTTCCTACTCGAGACTCAAGTGAATGATGAGAGCCTGAGGTCATTGAATCAATAACACTCGTACAACTTGATATCCATTTCGAGCCGAAAATAATAAGCACCTTGTAGAGTATCTGTACGGATAGTAGCAATGCCTCGTGCCATAAAGAAATCACCCGTTCCACCAACAACCGAAAGATCCCTTGTCTCCTCCATCATCATATCCGCACCCATAATGTTAATTGTCCCTTTATGCTCTGTTGAATTGAAAATCAAAGTGTAAGAAAACCACGCGTTATACATAGTCTTCATATCATAGAAATAAAATCCTTGCGCTCGAGCTATGGGAGGAGATAAGAGGTGTGTATCTTTGGTTATAGGATCATCGAAGATCACAAGCATCCCATGCTTAAAATTACCGAGCTGTGTATGGTTTACGGCTGCTGCAGATGTGGCATTAGCAGCATTGGTCCCATTGAAGAGGATGTCATGGTAGTAGATGCACAAATCTATTGCAGGGTTTCTTCTCGTCCAACTTTTTTGAGTGAGCGAACGTGGAAAGGGCGTAAATGATCAAAATCGACAGGCTAAAAAGAAGACTGTATTTGTTCATGTTTTTTGCCATTATTAGAATGCGAAGTAGGCTTGGTGTGCAACATGATAATTTTCTTGTTCAATATATATAGATACAAAAGGCATTTTTTTTTCTTCTGACGTGAACATATTGTTTAAATACTATCAATTGATTTGTTATATTTGATGATAGTAATATAATTATCACGGGGAAACAACTTATATATACCCTTAATATTTTTAATTTTAGTATAGTGACATTTTAAGTTCTAAATAATTTTATTGCTTCTTCAGTTCGACGTACTCGATTACATTCTCAAAGGTTAATCGTGACTCATACCGTAGGTAACCGCTTACTTCAAGTACTGCGTTTCCGGTTACTTGTCTACTACGTTTCTAGTAGAGTGAAGTACCCATCCCATGATGAATAATTCAAAATTTTAACTACCGCGCCAAACAGACTCATGAATATAATATATATTAATAGGGCTGAGCAGAAAAAACCGAAAACCAAAAAAACCGAACCGAAAAAGCAAACCGAAACTAAAAACCGATGGTTTGGTTTTTACTTTTTCAAAAAACCGATGGTTTGGTTTTTACTTTTTCAAAAACCGAAAAATTTCGGTTCGATTTCGGTTCTTGTCCAAAAACCGAACCGTAAAAACCAAACCGTAAAAACCGAACCGAACCAGTTTTATAAAAATATCTAATTAATATAATATAAATAAATAAATAATAAATCCAATTTTTAAATTCATATTTATTTTATGAGTGTAATTATAATATATAGATATCTTAATATTTATATATGTGTTTGTCATGTACGTGTGTTTACTTGACAATATATCGTCACATATATGACAAATAATCAAGCTATGCGTATTTTCACTTGCATGTGTGTGTCTCATTTATATATCTATAATTGTTGAATTTGACATTATTATGCTTATATTGACAAAAAAAATAAATTTTTTACGTAAAACAAGTTTATTAATATAAATTAGCTACAACTAAATATAAACGGTTTGAAACCGAAAAAACTGAAAAACCGAACCGCCAAAAACCGAGCGGTTTTGGTTTTTAGTTTTATAAAAACCGAATATTTCGGTTCGGTTTCGGTTTTAGCCAAAAACCGACCCAAACCGAACCGTGCACACCCCTACTATATAATATCCATATATATAGATGTTTCCATACCAAATCCAAAACTCACCAACAATCTAGGTATCAATTCATATGTCGGTTTCCTTCAAATTATTCTTTCAAACAATAACTGAGATGCCCGTTATTTTGCATTTTAGTATATATTGTTTGTCATAAGTATCTTTCTTTTTACTATTAGAGTGCTAGAGGACTTAATGACAATGGCAAGGTTATACTTGCTTCATTTCACATAAAATTACAAAGGCATGTTGCTATTTCCGGGAAGTAGATAATCAGAACGTTGATTGTAATTAGTTAAATGATTAATGGGTTAATATACAAAGAAGTTATTAAAGCCTAAAAAAAATTCGCCTAACTTACTAAAGTTTAAAAGTGTTAACATGTCATTTTGAGGTTATTGAACCAATGAAAATATACGTAAACATCACTGAACTTGTAAAAACGCCACACTTATGATACCTAACTTATTAGAAAATATGTGTTCAAGTTACCCGATTAACACTGAATATAATGAAGTGTTTGATTCCTATAAGTTCAGTATCCCGAGTAAACACTTCAAAACTTTAGTAACTTATGCGAACTTTTTTCCAAAATTTAGTAACTTCTTTGTATATTAGCTCATGCTTAATTTGTCACAAATAAAATATCTCCCGTTATCATTAACCGTGTATTTCATACCATTCGCCTATCATTATAACCATTTGTAAAGACCTCTTTGATAGTTTATTTTTACGTCAAAGTAGTGGAGGTTTGATCCTTTATCAAGCTTATGGTAATCTATGTACTATGATAGATAGTGAGTGAAATTTTCCCGTTTTCATACATGTTATATCATATATACACACGATAGATGAGAGAATCCAAACACTTATGTGAGGTGATAGTATATATTTATGTGGTTGAAATTGGTAAAAGTGTATTGTCAAACCGGTTGTGCCATAAAATATTTTTATTTAGTAAGCTAAATGCCTCTGATTTGTACAATTTAGTAGGTAGAAAAACTTATTTTCTTGGGGGGGGAGGGAGTAAACAAATCACAAGTGTAGGACTATTTCATGGGGTGTAAATTTATACACTTTTTTATGGTCATTTAGCTCTTTAAATCATGCAAATATGTCTATGTATTGCCATAAATTGCTTCTTTTAGTGTTTTAGGTATTTGAGAAGCAAAACGGGAGAAACACACGTGACTTGGGCTCGATTTGACGAAGAAACAAAGAAAATAGACAAGAACCACGATCGTGACCGGCATCTTGACGCCTTCAGTAGATATGCCTAGAAAGTGCTAAAATAAATAGCATTGTGACGATTCAGGTTTCCACGACGACCTACCTAACGCCGTCTGATGGTTCAAGTCCCGCCGTCATGACTTAATACCTGACGACGTCAAAGTATGGCCGTGGAGAAAAACCTGAATTATCGATGGCAAGCTGACGGCGTCACAGGCATAACTTGACGCCACTAGAGATACTTTTATATATATATTTTCGCATTGTTTTCATAATTCATGTGGAGCTTTTGTGGAACCCATGAGAGTTGAACCCTAATCATTTTTATGGGATTTTTCTACTCTTTTTACCCCAAGACTTCTCATGTATTATTGAGTTAAGTATTATATATCAATCATTTAATTATGTTTCATCTTGATTGTTTGTTTATGTGTTCTTATTTTCTCTCTATTAACATGTTAGGCTAAACTTGACTAGTATTTGCTTAGGATTGCATGAAAATAGTTGTAATACTTGATCTATTGTATCTTGCTAGTAGTGTGTTTGTTAAGAGTTGAAAACTGGCTAGGAGCCATAGTCTATCAACTAAAACAAGTTTAATTGGTGCCTATGTCTTAGGTTATTAGTTAAAGTTGGTATATAAAGCGTATGCTAGTTATTAGGTATATTCGTAGGCAACCAAACATGTGATGTTCGCTTAGGCTAGCAGATAGACGTGGGACTGACCGAATCACAATTGGTAATAAGAAATACTCCACATTACACTAGCAAGGATGTGACAATACGATAGATTAGCTAGAGTAACTTGGAAGTAGTACATCATAGGTAAAACACGTTTGTTCCCCTATACGAAGTTCTCATAATTTTACTTTTCTTGCATTTAGAGGTAGTAATTAACGTAGTTAAACCCCCCTATCAAAACTATTGATTTTACTTGCTTTCTTGAAATATAAATAGAAAAATAATCATCCCTCGACCCTTAAACTTAGGCGACACACATTTTGAATCTACATCATTATTCCTCTAGAGAACGATCAACCCCCCTCTCCCATTGATTCAAATCCTTTAGTATATATAATATATAATATAAATATATAACTAAAATACCCAATATCAATAATAGAAGAGTGAGAGTATTCCAAGAAGGTTTTAAGAAGAAAAATTGCTTTTAACCAAAGCAAAATCCCTAAAAATCTTCCCGGGTCGTTTCCTGACGAGGTGCGAATTGAAAATCGTGAATAAGTTCGTGATCGCGTGTTTAAATGTTTTAAAGATTTTGATTTGGTTTCCTATTTCTACAAATATAATGCAAAAACAAATAAGGAAAACTAAAAACTAAAGCAATTAAGGATAAAACACGAAAAACGTTAACGGGAATTAAAAACGCGACTTAAAAACCTAAATTCTACAATTTTAACCCTACAAATGAAAATTTAATTTTTATAAATCCTAAATGATAAAAGAAATTTTAAAAAAAAGAATTATATTTTTTTGACTTTTAATTAATTTATTATGAATTAAAAACGGTTTTAATCGAAATTAAATATTAAAAATATTAAACTAATTATAAAAAATCTAAAAAATTATGAAAAGTGCTTTGAAGTAAGCTAATCCTATGAAAATAAAATGGGGCAACCAGCTTATCTCAATAAGCTGGTAATAAGCTCAAAAGAGCTGAAAGCTTAAATGGCAAACAAAGGTTAAATATTAAATGTTATAGAGTAGTAAACGAAAAAGACCCAAGGGCAGTTGGTGAGTGTGTGGCTTGTTAAGGTGTTTGTGTTATAAAGGAGAGGTCACAGGTTCGACCCCTGTGGCCTCTCGTTTTGACACAACCTTTTTTTTGATTTTTTATTTGAAAAGGCTAAAGAACAAGTTAAAATAAGTAAGTTTAATAAAGAAACTTATTACTGAATCTTACAAATAAGCTGAGAAAAAGCTAAAGAAAAAGTGACATAACAAGCTAAAACTAAATGGACTTAAGGACTCTAAACAACTAAAAGAAAAAGTCAATAAGCTAACAACAAATGATCACCTAACCCTAATAAGCACTAAGGAGCAAAAAGAAGCAGAATAAATAAGCTAAAAGGCACAGAAATTAAATAAGCAGTTTTGGCTAAAAAGGAGAACCAAACAGCCTAATGGGGCACATTTGAGCTAATTTTTAAGCTAGTTAATCAATAAGCTAAACCTCAAAAGGTTAAATATTGATTTAACTGAACTACAATAGTAATAAGAAAAAAGAAAGTTTTAAGCAATAGAAATAACTAATAAGCTAGAAAATGACAATAAAAAAGGGTTGTGTAACTCAGTATATGCTGAGTTTTTTCAAGTTTTTGTAAGAACTAAAGGGCTTATTGCAGCCCTATATTAAGCTATGAAAAGAGTTTTTAAAAACAAAATAAGCACAAACAGATCAATCTTGTAGCTCAAAAAGCTTGTGCTTTGATTTTCAGAACCTAAAACAAGTTTAATCCTACCTAAATTTTACTAATGAAAACAAGACTTTGGACTTTGAAAATTAGACTTAAGACACTAAACGGATTTTGGCTAAAACTTAAGGGACAAGTGCAAACTTAAAACAGATCTATTCTACTTCATGAAAGACCTTAAATAAACATGAAAATGACAACAACAAGACACTTAAGAGGATCTAATCAAATAAGCTGAATATTCAAGCAAGATCCCCACAGATTCAAAACATGAATAGATTGAACATAAAACTTGAGATTTAAACTTAAAGGACTTATAAAAACTGACTTAAACAACTTAAAAGAGCTTGACAAAGTTGGATTGGAGACCCAAAACAGTTTTAATACTAATTTGACCCATTTTGGTTCTTAACCCAAACACTCCTTTAAGTATTCAAAAACCATTTTAAGCTTAATACAGATTAAGAAAACTTATAAAAACTAAAAACAGATTAAAACTAAGGTCAACTAAGCACATGTAAGTAATTAAAACAAAGACATAAGCATTTAAAAAGAGCAAACAAGAATGAACAGTTTTAAGCTTAAACAAGGCAGTTTTAACTTAAACATGATTAAATGACTTCTAAGCTATAAGCAAGCAATAAACAACATTAATAAGCAATGATAAACAGTAAAAAGCATAAATAAGCAAAGAAATAAGCAAGGAAAGTAAATAAGTACTGAAAATGGGAACTTACTAAAGCCTTTGCTCAAAACAAGGCTAAATGCTCAAAGAGCTTATTCTACAAGCTCTAGCTTGTTGTATAAACAAGCTAGTAGGGTCCAATAAGCCCATCCCAATCTGGCTTATCTACCACATTAAGCTGAGGTAATTTAAGAGTGAGAACTTAGTTAAGCTTTTGAAAAAGCTTAATTGAGTTAGACATGAGTAAATGAACTGATTAGCTTATGAAAATGGCTTTAGAACATAAATTAAGCTTAAATGCTGGTATGGGTTTAATTACACATACCTTTCACTATTAAAATCAGACTTAAATGACCAAAAACGTACCAAAAATACATTGTATTTGTATGTTTTCACTTATTTTGTGCAGGAAACGGATATTCGAGAAAATGACAAAAAATCAAGCAAAAAAATGAACAAAACCAAGCACGGAGTGGAAAAGCATGGAAAAGCCAAAGTCAAATCGAAGACAAAGTCAACAGTCAAAACCGATGCCGGAAATGAAGAATACTTAATGGGCCCACCCGAACCCATCTAATGGGCCGGGAAAGCCCATTAGTATATTTAATAAAGACTTTAAAAGGCCCAAAGTCCAAATCTTATAACCGGCCCAAACACCATTAAAAAGCCCAATCCCCCAAACTGCCCGTTAACCAAAAACCCTTTAACCATAACTTCGTTAGTCCCTCTAGGGACTAACTTTGCAAAACCCCTTATAACTTTGAGGGGCTATTTCTGCCATCCCCCAAAGTTTTCACACCACATGGACTTAAGTTGCAATTTAACTATCAACCTTGGAGGGCTTGTTTTGCCAACTCCACAAACCTTTCCCCACACTCCCGTTATAACAAATTTTCCCGCCCAAACCAAACCCCACTGTTCACGCTTCCCTGTCCCCCCTCCTCGACCATTGTTCATAAATGGCCAAAAACATCACCACCACCCTCCCCCACCTTACAAACCAACAAGGACACGTTGGCAATCCCTTTGATGTTCATTGGGCAAGAAAAATCAATGGAAGTGATGACTTGGATTGGGCACCACTCAAAATGGACGGCATAGATGATGATTATGGCTCACTCACACAACAAGCACAAGCTAAAGCCTCCTCAGCAAAGAAGCACAAGGGATACACCTCCTAGAATCTTCCTACGAGTAGTATAAATATAGGACCTCTTGTAGCCATTGGGCATCAAGCTTTTAGTAGTCGTTTTAACTTAGTAGTTTTCATTAGCTTTTAATAGTGTAAATTTTAATATTGTAATGTTTTGAAGTTAATGAAATTTGAGTTTGTTTCTAAAAATCTGTTTTAAGCTCTTTTGATATCAAGTCTTTACTATGTTTTAAAATCTCTCATAAACTCTCTTATAAGCTCACATAATCTGTTTTTCTTTAACATGTTAAATATTTAAGAAAAAAAATTATAAAAAAAATCAAAAAAAAAAGATCACCCCCAAAATTCCACGGCTAAATTTGGATGATAAGCCAAAAAGGGAAGGGCTTATGGACTCTCACTAGCTTTATTTGAAACAAGCTAGAGCTTGAAGACTCTTTATTTAACC
>BQNB010210862.1:0-10240 GCA_026074375.1 Tanacetum coccineum
GTTCTTGATTAATTGATAAAGATTTGAATAGTGAACTACCAGTATATAAAATACCGTTAAACAGTAAGTGGGTAAAGTCCCGATGGGTTAGGGTTTAGCAAGATCACCATTGCTTTAATCCCTAGATAGATTATAATTAAACTAAAAGGATGCTTTATGTGGATACGTTAATTGTGGCAGGATTCAATGTGTCTAGGTCTTAGGATGATATCCCGCCTAAGTCTTAAGAATGATATGTCGCTTCGAGATAAGAAATCATTGCACTAAATAAACAAATCAGCGTTTAATCGGATTTCATATGGCTAATACGGTTTTCTATTATTTGGCTTGTACCGCTCTTTTATCTTCTGATTGTTTTCTTGTATGTTTATTGTGTTTAGAATTGATTATTGTCACCATAAAACCTGTGCCAGTCTCTCAGGCTAAAACCCCCCCAATCTTATTAGAAAACGTATACAACATAGGTTTAACAAGTAATTAGAATTAACTTACTTAGAGTAATTAAAATACTAATAGAATATAAGGTTAACGACCTCGATCTTAGTGTTCGACACCATACTTACCACGAAACTCCACCCGATCGGGTACACTGCCCGTTAAAGTGTTGTTTTAGGATAAGTCGGCTAAATATAAATTTAAAACTTGGTAATCAATAAATTGACCCTACAAGACAACACATCAAGTTTTTGGCGCCGTTGTTGGGGAGTAAAAAGTTTAACCTTTAATTTTATTAGTATTTCTAACCATTAGTTTAGAATAATCTAATTAGTATAATTTAATTCTGTTTATAATTTAATTGTGTGATTTAATTGTGTGTTTAAATTCCCGCATTATTTAATTGTTTTCTAAGTATCCTGTTCTGACAGATCAACAGATACGCCGTATCCACCAGTTGGATACGACGTATCGACCTTTCCACTCAGAACGGTGTATTGATGTCTACAGTCTAAACAACGTATATGTTCCTTCAAACAATACGGCATATTTTGTATAATCAATACGACGTACTGACCTTCGGCAGACCATACGACGTATTCAAATTAATTGAATACAGTGTATTGATCATCTGATACAGTAACAGAACTAAATTTGATTTCGGTATTTAATTTAAAGAGTAGATGTAGAATGCTTACAAAGCTTATGATCAAAAGAAACCATAGTCTTTAATTTTAACCCAAAACCTTATCAAAAACCCAAATCTTGATTTATGAAACCCTAACTTAGATCTTGAAAAACCCTTGCTTAAAATAGAAACCCGCACTTAGAAATCAACTTAAAACACTTTAGATAGTACCCTTGATCACACTTGTATACTTGTAATATCAAGAAAATGGAAACTATAAAAACTTTATTTCTTATTTTGTGAGCCGTGAGCTCTTGTAGAGAGAAAGATGGATCCTTTGATATTTTTGTAAGTGATAAGTGATGAGAAAGACTTGTAGCAAGGTTCCTTTTATAGTGAAAATATCTAGGGAACCAATTAACATCCAATCCATGATAATTAGGGAAGGAGAGTGGTCTTGTAAGTGATTGGCATGGGGGAGTGGTTTTGTGTAAGTGGTAGATAGATCTTGTAAGTAACTTTTAAAAAAGAGTTCAAACTAGCACATGGTATTTTCTAAGCTAAACTTGGTATTGTTTTGTGTATATATATGCATAACCGGACATGGTTGTGTTTTTGTGTAAGAATTATATAATTTTTGGGTTTTGAGTATAATTGTGGGTATTTAATTAAGTGTAGAAAGGTGGTATAGTTTGCATGCATGCATGAAAGCTCAAAACGTGAAATGTAAATGTTTTACGTAACGTATAAAAATAAAATACGAAAAGTTATAAATTATCTCCAAAATAATTATATAACACTTGCTTGACGTAAACTTCTATTTGTTTAATGTCGATTTACGTTAATTGTTGATTTTCGGTTTACGCGATTTAACTTAACGGTTGAAATTAAAAGTAAATGCGTAAAAGTTCAAAGTAAATAGTTTGAGTTTATTGACGTAAAATGACTTGAAATTGTGGGTTGTTACAATGTCTTTACATTTCGCATATTCTTTCCTCATGTTTTCTTTAGCCGCCCTTGCTTTGTGAAACAACCTGGTTACGTCAACAATCACAGCCTGACGAATGGTATCCTCATCAATTTGTTTCTGAACAAAAGCTTTGATTTTATCGACGATATGTGAGAGAGAACAAGCAATAATTTTTTTCGAATATAGAATGTGTTTTTGATAAATAGTATGAGTTTTATGGTAACACGTGGTGATATATTTAGTGTGAAAATATATATATTAAAAATAAAAAAAAGTTTAAAAACTATCCATTGCAACCCACTGGCTTGAGCCAGTAAACCGAACAACGTAGTGACGCCTGGTGATATCATACCATGGCACCAGGGACTGTAGCGGCAGCCAGTTTGTGTGACACCTCAGACAGAGGTATTTGAGGCTCCGAGCGCGTTTAACCATTTTTATTTTGGGTACAACCATGTTCTTCCATCCAAAATAAGTAATCACATTACATTTTGAGATATCATAAAATTAGTGCACTTTATACTTTTATTGATAAAAGACGAACTCTATTAGGTAAACTGTTGTTTGATTAGACTGTGTGTAATGTTTTATGTAACATGTGTTGTCCCTCGTTTCATGCCCCATGATGTGTCCTTTAAAACACCCCTTCTACCGCAACGATTTGCCTTCTCAATTTTGTGAAGACTCGATCATGAAGACGACCGAACTTTGAGGAGAGAGAAATTAATTTATGTGTTTGAGTATATTCTTTTTGGTGATGATGTTTCTTGTGAGGGGAAAATTTGCGGTGCCGTTAAGTTAAAGGTTAATAGATTTTTCATCAATACATTTAGTCTTAATGAATTTTGTACTTAGTGAATTTTTTTAAAACTTTATGCTTTGTTCTTTAGTTTTAAAATGAAAGAAAAGAAGAAAGGAGACAAAAATGGGTAAAATAAAAGAGATAAATGTAATAACGTATTATGTATCATGTTCTCGAATAGAAAAGAAGAGAAAACTAATCGATTTTACAATTATATTCTTTTTTTATATGTAATTTATTATGTTTTTTTTCTTAATATACCTTTTTCTAAAGCATCCCATTTGTCATTTTTATTTCTTTTCTCTTTTAAAAAAACGTATGGACACACTTTATTTCTTCTCCATTTTTTCTCTTATTCCAAAATTAAATCTCGAGAACACAATGTATGTTTTTTCAAAGGATAAATAATTGAATGACTAAAAATATGCCTAATTATATACCTAAACTAACGTGTAAGCATTTTGTAGGTTGCATCAAAGGGACCAACTTCTTCACAGATAAATAAATTGTTTTCACACAGTTTTAGTCGTATAATTAAACATGTTTTTAGTCATCCTAATCATTTCTCTTTTCAAAGATGCATTTTTTTTTTTGATGAAGTGATTAACAGACTAAGGTTACATTTAAGGGTGTTAGTCGGGTTGGGTTGATCGAGTTCGTGTCAATTAGGGTTGCGTCAAAGTTAGGTTGATGCTAAAAGAACATACTGAACCTAGGGTTGTAATGGAGTCAAACCGAGTTCGAGCTTGACAGGGCTTGAGTTTGGCTCGAAAACAATAAGGTAGGCTTGAGATTAACTAATCCAGGCTTGATCTCGACTCAAAAGCTCAGATCTATATATAAACATTCTATTTGATACCTAAACTCATCAATATATCTAAGAAATTACGCGATGAATGAAATAGCAAAGAACTTATACAAAACATTCGAAAGAATTGTGGTTTAAGTAGTAATTCTACAACAAATAATTAGTTATTATACCAATAGTCACTTTAGGCTTTATGATGTTTATATAAATTTGTATAGTAATAATATATGTGTAAATGAAGGCTCGAAAAGCTCAATAAAAGCTCGAGCTGAGCTATTAAAAGCTTGAGCTTGGCTCGTTTAGTGTTTCGAGCTGGTGTATTGGGCTCGATAAAAGCTCGACTCGATCGAGTCAAGCTCGAACTAGAGTTGCTTGGTAAAAGCTTGGCTTGTTTGCAGCCCTACCCGAACCTGGCTCTATTAAGATCTTGGGTTAGTCGGGTTCGGGTCTATTCGGCTGGTGTCCAATCAGCTCGATTCTACTCGTTTTTGTGCCAACCCGAAAATGAGTAAAATGATTTTAAAAAAAATGCCTAATTCGATAAGTTTACTAGCTCATAAAAATATAAAAAACCTTGATTCGAGTCAATCGGGTAGACCCGTACCCGAGTTACCCAAACATATTTAACCCAATACCCGACATGTTTAGTATTCAGGTTAAATCGGGTAGACCTAAAATAAACCGAAAGCATAATAGAACCCGAGGTAACTTTACCCGAACAGACTTTATAACGATTATTAATGTCAGTGACCGAATTAGAGTTTTGGACAGTTACATCTAATGGTATTTAGCTTATCGGTATATAAGTTGTCGCGGGCATTCTCAATTATGGATTGATGAAAGATGATATACTTGCATTTAAGACATGTGCCTGAAATATGTCTAGTAACAAATGTCTAATAACAAAAGTATATATGTCAAAACTAGCAGTTGATCAAAGGAAAACAAAGCTCTAGCAACAAGTGTCAAATGTTGAAATGCACTATACATCGATAACATGGCTTTTAAATTAAGATTTCGAAAAATATGTGAAGAGCATTACTAGCAGTGAGCATGGTACGGTTTAAAACATGTTTTGGTGAAAACTAAATTGAAATTGCCTTTACTTTTTTACAAAACGTGAACCCGCAACCACGCGGTTGTTTCGGTTTTTAAAGTGTTTTATTCAATTTAGTTTTTTAAGATATATATTTATCAATGGAATAAAGTTATCACAAATTCACAATGTTATATTATGGGTTGAAACACATATACAAAATGTTATGTGTGAATATAAAATTATAAACATATAAAATAGTAAAAGTCAAATGAAACTGAGAGTTATAAAGATGATAAATTGAAAGCAAAAAGAGAGAAATTTTGATATAAATAAAAAACTCACACAATAATTAATTAATAAAATATATTTGAAAAAATTAGTTGAAAAAATATAATAAAAACATTTAACCATAAAAAAATTATAAGAATTTAATGAGTTTATATTTTTAAAATTTACACATGACGGAGTGGTTCGGTGCGGTGATTTCGGTTTGGTTTCTCGGTGAAAACCTAAACCGCACCGCATAAGCCGGTTTTTATTTTCTTAACCTAAATTAGTCGCGATCAGGTTTTTTTATTTGGAGATTATTCTCCCTCCGCTTTTAAGTTTTTGCGTTTTGTGTCGGTTATTTCAGTTTTTTGTGTTTGCTGTCCAGTTTCTACTCACTCCTAAACATTACTATATCACTCTAGTATCTTTTACCTACTTATCTTTTAGGGTAAATTACACTGTTGTTCCCTAAACTCCACCCCGTTTGCCCGTTTGGTCTCTAGATAACGGGGACTCTCATACGGGGTCCCTATTTGACACTGTAGTTACCCGTTTGGTCCCTGTCACTCCGTTATGGGTAACGACGGTTATCTCCGTCGTTATCCTTGCCACGTCGTGTTTCTGTTGAAGGGCAGAATCATCTTTTCACTATTATTCTTGGTTGCACGTTTGGTCCCTCACCCTTATTTTACTACAGTAAAGTTTACTGTTCCAGTTTTTTGTCATTTTGCGTTCGCGCGTTTAGTCCCTTTCGTCTATTTTTCCCCTTCCGTTTCCTTTTCGCAAAAACACCCAACTAGTGAGTGATATACCCCATTGTGGATTTTAGTATTTACAAAAGTAAACAGAGTGATTGACATGTAAAAGTAAAATTTAACATTACACATTACTACAAAAATAAAAAAAATTACAATTTGAAGTAGGCATTCGACAAACCCGAAATACCCAATGGCCTAATTTTAGCATCAAATTCTAACAACCATTTTACAAAGACCTATAATCACACACTTGCAAGAGACGGAATGAACTCATAAAGGTTAGGATCAACTTCAAAAGGTGGAATGAACAGAACCGCATCATCATCATCATCATCATCATCCATTTGATTAGATCCAATATCAAAGATCTCAGTGTTAGTTTTTGATATTAGGTTGTATTTTACAACCTTTCTGGATAAGTTTATCACCACAAAAGCATCCTCTTCCCCTTCTCCCAAACAAATACTCCAAACACCTGTCCGAATCGACCATCCTTCAGGAAGTGGATTCAATAATTGCACAATATTAACAAGGTACCTAACTGACCACACGGAAGACCCTTTCATCATCTCGTAGATAGTAAACTCTGTAGAGCCAATATCATCTCTGCATACAAGAAGAAGACACCCACATGATTCAAAAAATTTCCCTTCAAGATGCAACATATGAGGTAATTCCATGAGCAGTAAAATTGGATCATTAATAGGTCCGCCAAAAGACTCTAAGAAGTTCCTTCCCCTATGCAACCCATGAGAAATTCTAAGCTTGTCATAATTGGATGGTCATGGTCTTCCATATTTAATTTACAATTCTTAAGCTCTCTATTCTACCCCTCTAGCCAATGGAAGGCGTCATATTAATAGATTACACTTTCAAAATGATCAAAACTGAAGTAGCTGAACCGGTCTCTGCAGAAGCTCCAATTCCCTGTCTCTGAAGAGTAAATTTGAATCCAAGTCTCACCAGCTTCACCTCCAGCTTGCACCACTTTGTAGTGACTTAGATTTCTAAAGATAAAGGCCAATCGAAATACACCACTGCTGAAAAAACATGAATCATCACGCAAGTAGTAATTTGGTTGCGGAAGCCTTTTAAACAAATTTGTGGATGGATTATAGACGTAATAAAAAATAGGCCATGCCGAACCACTACATAGAAGCAAACCATTGCAAGACTGCAATATCCTAACATGATCAACTTCTTCAGCGGAACCAAAGGAGTGATCCATAGTGGATTTTTTTGAGTTAAGTCTTGAATCTAACAACACAAAATCACATTCAAATAAAGATGTAAGGTGATTAGCAAAAATACCAGCAGGAGGATCAAGGATAGGGATTTTCCTGCGTCTATCGATGAAATGAGGGGAAGTGAGAATTTGTAGCCATTGTTTTGATACGGTTGTAAAGAGATGAATACAGAGAATAGGTAATCGATAAAATTTCCAGTCAGAAGGTCCATCATTTGTATAGACGAGATTTGTGTTGTGCAAGTTTTCTCGCCCACGGTGTGCTGGAGTAAGCGACATCATCGCCGAATATGTTGTATTTTTTTAAGTGATGCCTACCAGGAGATTATTAATTAAAATGGAATACAAACAGTGTGTTATATCACTATTGTGAACACAAACCATCCTGACTCATCATTAAAATAAGGAATACAATCCAAAGTAAGAAAATTTGGAATGCAATATTTTAGGCAATATACAAACCACACCCCTTAACTATCTTTGGATAGTTTAAACTATCATCGTTGGTCCCTTAAATCTAACACAGCTTTGGATAGTTTGAGTTGTAGTATTGAAACTGGTATTATACTTGACACCACTCAGATTCGACTTATAAAAGTTAAACTTATCAAAACATAGTACATAAACACTTCAAGCACATTATAAAACGTAAACATAAGAAAACACTTTATGCAAAAACTAGATTTTAAAACATAAAGTGTTACATAACACCTACCATTAAGAAAGATCCAAACCACCAAAAAGGTAACTAATTCATGCATTGGTAACTAAATGAGTTAGGCATTGGACAGACCCGCCAATACGTAATGAAGTAATTGTAACATCAAATTGTAACAAACATTTGATAAAGCTTTATCCCTCAAACACTTGCAAAAGACGGAATGAACTCATAAGTGTAATAATAAACTTTATAAGCTGGAAAGAACTCATATTCATCATCCATTTGATTTGAACCAATATCAAAGATCTGACGGGATATCTTTTGATATGATGTAGTATATTATAAGCTTTTCAGATATATTGATTACCAAAAAAGAATCATCTCCCTTACTTCCCCCCAAAACCAGATCACTCCACACATGGAGCAAATCGATCCATACTGAACAGGAAGTGGAGTCATAAATTCATCGATATTAACAACGTAACTAACTGTCCATACATGACACCATTTCATCATCTTGTATATAGTAAACTCTTTAGAGCCAATATCATCTCTAGATACAAGAAGCAAACACCCACGCGACTCGAACAATCTCTTTTGCAGATGCAAAATGGCATGTATATCTATTTGTATGAACATTGGATCATAACTACCTTCTCTACCGCCAAAAGACTGTAAGAAGTTACTTCCCTGAGCAACCAATTGGGGATTTCTAAGGTTGTTATAATTGTATGGTCATGGTCATCAATGTGAAATTTGTAAAGGGTAAGCTACATATCCTTAGTTTTTAGCCAATGGAGGGCATCATTCCAATATATTGAAGTAACAAAATGACAAAAATTGTAGTAGCTTACCCGGTCCCTACACAGGCTCCAATTTCCTGTCTCCGAAGAGTAAACTTGAATTTCAAGTTCAGCATGTAGGCATGCAAAAAGTTGCACCACTTTGTAGTCACGTGATTTTTTAGGATCAAAGGCCATTCTCAATACACCAGTTGCGTGAAGAATTGAAAAATCATGCGAGTTATCTAGTTGTGGAAGCCTTTTAAATAGATTAGTGGATGGATTATATACGTAATAAAAAGCAGGCGACCCCCAACCACTACACAGAAGCAAACCATTGCAAGATTGCAAGATGTTAACATGATAAGCTTCCTTATTGGAGCCAAGAGTAAATGAGTTATCGATAGCCGATTTTCTTGACTCCAGTCTGGGATCTAACGACCCAAAATCACATTCAAATAAAGATGTAAGGTGATTAGCAAAAATACTAGCAGGGGGATTAAGGATAGGGATTTTCCTACGTCTATCGGTGAAATAAGGGGAAGTGAGAATTTGTAGCCATTATTTTGATACGGCTGTAAATAGATGAATACAGAGAATAAGTAATCGAATTAATATTTCAATCAGAAGGTCTTCGTTTGAAAGACGAGATGTGGTCGTGCAGAGTTTTCTCGACCACGTGTGCTGCGAGTTTGCGACATCATCGCCGATATGTTATCACTTTTGAAGTTGTTGCCGGAATTATTGCTAAAATGGAATAGAAACAGTGTGTTATATCACTTTGGGAAGACACTAAATCGGATGGGAAAAGAAATTTGAGAATACAGAAAATCACTTTGGGAACATACAGAAATAGTGTGTTAAATCACTTTGGGAACACACAAAAAAGGATGGGAAAAGAAATTTGGGAATATGAAAAATCTAACACATCATTAAATAGAGGACAATCTAACACCAAACTTACAGGACCAAATTTGCAATATCCTAATTTTTTTAGCAGGGTAAATTTAAAAATCAAATGACATTTACCCAAGTCAAAGTATACCTAACAAACTATCACAGTTGGTCCCAATCTTTAAAAAACCTTAAACTGCTATTATTTTAGACACCAGCCCAATTGCCTTGTATAAGTCAAACTTATCAAAACAATATTACTTCAACATTACCTTGAAATATCCTGCACTGGAATTACCCTTCTCAATAAGAAACCTACCTTATGGATCCCAAAGAATCTTAATCATATTCACTGTCAAATCCTCCCAAGGTCATTTGAAACAGAAATCATGTAAAGACAATCCAGGCTATAAGATACAAGGCCATTCATTGAATGATCTCAAATAATATCAGAACATGCTCTCAATACATAAAGCCATAAGTGGATGATCTCTAAATCATCCACAAGGTACATAAACCAGAAGCAACATTATTTAAATGGACATAAGATGCATAAGCAAAATATTAGATGATTAAACATAAACTGTTTGATCAACAACCATCTAATGTATGATCAAACAAACATTAAAGGTAACAAATTCGTTGTCGGGTAAATTACCACTGCTAAACACAAACAAACATGTAGACATTTAAAGTGTCTATTGTTAACTTGAAAGAATAATCCCTCTTGTTCAAACCTTCTTTTTCCCCTTTCTGGCTTAGCCTGCAACTATTGAATCTTTTTGTTTTCTTGTTCCAAAGGTTTTGTTACCAATACAAGCCCATGTATGCGCTGCAGCAAGCCCTAGTGTAACACCCCCAAAATCAGGTCGCAGCGGAAAGGTAACAATGGGGTGCTACGTCAAAGTACAAAAATCAAGATATAGAAAACGACCTTAAATGGACGT
>BQNB010210863.1:0-10240 GCA_026074375.1 Tanacetum coccineum
GCAGTACTTTGACTTTCTACTTAGCAGTACTTTGACCTTTTGTCTTGTATGTCCCAACAACATTTAAACCATGTGGGGGTTCACTATCAACCTTGCTTGTGCAAGAGTCGAATAACTTTCCTAAATGAATCCACCTAAGACCAACAGATTTTAAAATTCTACCCGTGGGTTTCCACCTAAGATCAGATCTAGGAGATGTTTTCTCATACACAGCGGAAGTCTTATTAGGAGAAAACCTATGTCCTGTAAAGATCTGCCTACCAGGTTTCTAAGTATGACTCTTTTGATCTACGGGTTTGTTACTGTTTCTGGTCTTATGGATTGATCTTAGATGATGAATTTACTTTCCTTCTAGAGTTTTGTTATTCAAGCATCATGATTTGCTAAAGACACACTTATGACATGTAGAATAAAACAAAGTTTTTGGAATTAAAAAAAAGAACTAGAACTCTTAGAAGTGATCTGCTTTGGGCAACAAGCCGTTATCGTAACGCGATTACTTTAGTACAGGCAAACTCTAGATGTTTGATTGTTGCTTCCTAGGTTTTGGTGTTTATCATCAGCATAGTGGGTTGAATTCTAGCAGATGTACGTCACTCTAGTTGTGAGTTTCTATCTCTTTCTTGTATCTTTTATTTAGCTTTCATCTAAATAGTGATTTTAAACCATGTTCATTTG
The DNA here is from genome assembly GCA_026074375.1 of Tanacetum coccineum. Classification (NCBI taxonomy): domain Eukaryota; kingdom Viridiplantae; phylum Streptophyta; class Magnoliopsida; order Asterales; family Asteraceae; genus Tanacetum; species Tanacetum coccineum. The sequence goes on from BQNB010210863.1 coordinate 679, forward strand.
AACTAATCTTGCATGTTCTTAGAACTATTCTAGTAGAGCATAGATGCAATCATGTGATCAGGTTTGCCAATAGGGCGGATTTTATTTTCTTAGGCAAATATTGTTGAGTGACTGGTTTTGACAAATCCTTATTTTCACATCAACGTGGGAAGGCAAACGTTGTTTTAACCTTTGAGCCCTTTTTAGACCGCGCGCTCCATCACGCATTGGTTGTCTAACAAACTGATTGGTTTCTTGGTGGTTTGTAAAAGGTTTCCCCAAGACTGATGTTTTATCAAAAACGTTGTATCTACTCTATTTCATTTTTACTTCCTTTAGTCATCGTTTTTATGCAGTAATTGCAAAAAACCTTTTCCTGAATCTGAGCTTTTAATTCAGCATTATTAGCAGCAACAGTTGTTATTGTTTTGTTAGTCTTAGATCTCCTAATTTTTAATAGAATATACAAAACTTTTGTCAATGTTGTTTCAAAGTTCATTTTCCTTAACGTAATGTGGCCACACTGTGTTTAATTCGAGGTTCTTGTTTAAGTATTCAATTTCCTTTTCGATATTGGCGTTTATTAACTTGTTTTATTCAAAATTTAACATAGTTGCCCCGGTTTTAAAGCTTGATCTTGATATTTATGTTCTGAGTAGAGCAATACAATTGTGCTTCCATTCGTGATAATCTTTTTGAAATTGGGCAACGGTCTTTTTGACAGTTAAAATATTTCTCAGACGTCGAGTGATTTTTGTGTATTCAGTCCTCTAACCTTGTCTGGTTATCAGGTATGTGATTCAAGCATAGCTTCTAATTGACTTGTTTCAGGATACTGGTCAACCCTACCTTCAATAATGATTTCAGGTTTCTTAGTATGCTGTTGTCATATAGCAAAGATATTGCATTCAGTAGTCAATTGTACCTCAGCCATTGGTTCTTCATCATATATGGGTCTGATATCTGCATCATCAGCATCTGTATCATTCCCTGACCTGCTGTTGTCATCTTGCACTATTGAAGTTGTCCTATTGCTTTCTGTGTCAACCAAATCAGCATCTTCGGCTTTACCATTATCAATCTTACTCTAGTGCGCTGATCTGTCTTTTATTCACCCTTCTGTTGCATATTGTCTTTTGATGACGTTTGTTTCTTTCAGCAACAGCAATTCTTAAGTTACCAGGGTTGGGTAGTAGTAGTGTATCTCTAAAGTGTTGAACCTCGATTCCAGTGTATTCAACAAATTACGTTTCTGTCATTTGTCTGTCATAATCAAATGTAAAGTTTGAATTGATAAACTTCTGGAACTGGTTGTTTACCACCCAAAAGGCTGTCATGGATCCAACTTCTTTAAATTCATCTTTGTCAAGTTGCTTTTGTAGTTGATCTATGTTGAGGAGCATTGTACTTGTGAAAGTATCAACATCTTGACCAAAGAGTGACATGAATTCCCGTTTGAAACCATGTTCGATGCGAGTGCCTGTTGAGTCATCTTTTGAAAGAACTTGAAGGTTGTTGAAAAAGAGATCAAAAATATGCCATGCATCTTTCTTTTGCTTTTGACATCTTGTATTTGATTGCATGCACATCTTTTGTTTTAGAATTCAAGCTGCATTCCTTTACTGATTTGCTAGATGCAGTCTCTGAATTACTTTCTTCTTTCTCAGAACAAGTGTTTTGTATGACAACTAAATCGACTTTCAAAGAATCAACATTCAATGCTAGAATTGGATTTGAATGATCTTCTTGTGTTTTCATCAACGTCTTTTGTTTCAACAATTGTGGAGTACGTTGTTGATGAAGAATTAACTCAAGCATGTATTTCCTGAGGGAATCCATGTTAAAGATCATTGCATCGTAAAATGATTGAGCATCATATCTTGTATACTTCTGCATACGCACTTTGATTTCTGAACTGAAAGCATTTTCAAACGTTGTTCTGAGTTTTGTCAAAGTAGTCTTGCAATCAGTCTGAGAAATTATTTCTTTGGTAAGATGATTTTCTAGTAAATCTAAGTCTTGAGAGAATGTTCTCTTGAAGATAGGCATGTTACCAAAATCTTGTAAAGTTTCTATGAGAAACTTGAGTTGTGACTGAATTGCTCGAAGACTGTTCATGCATTTTATTCTTGAAAGTTGTGTCTTCTCTTGAACTTTAGAAGCTGAACACGAAGAAACGGTGTGATTCTGAAGAAGACTTGATGATTGAGTTCGCAAATTGGTATTTGACATTGTTATGAAGTTGTGAATGGATATCGGATCTTAAGTGTTATGAAGTGTTGATTGTATTATGGTGTGAGAGAATAAATTACTTCCACGGGGAAATGGGATTTTACAACTCTATGATTAAAACCGAGAAGGAAAAAGATTACTTGTAGGGATTTTACAAACTCAATAGAAAAACCGTGAAAGTAGACTTGACATATTTCGCTTGGCTAAAAAAACGTATTTCGCTTCAAAAAATTGCACATTTTGCTTGAATACTAAGAATTGCATATTTCGCTTGAAACAACATATTTCGCTTGAAATTAATCTTGCATGTTTCGCTTGTAATTAAACATGTTTCGCTTGTACTCAGTCTGATATTTTGCTTGGGATTTTAACAATGTTTTCGCTTGACTCATTTGCATGTTTCGCTTCCATTCTGAACATATTTTCGCTTGAAATTTAACTGTCATATTAATTCGCTTGATGTTGAACATATTTCGCTTGAGAGTTTAAAACATATTTCGCTTTAAAGTTCTAAACATATTTCTCTTGACATTACACCTGCATATTTCGCTTGACACTCAAACGTACATGTTCCGCTTGAAATTACACCTGCATATTTCGCTTGAATATCAAACGTATATATTCCGCTTAACTAATAACGTACATATTCCGCTCGGTGTCTATATCTAGTGAGGACCACTTTTACTAAAAAACAAGAAGTCATTTTCTTTGGAAGCTAAATTGTGGATTCTGTTTACTTGTGTAGAATCCGTTGGGGGACACAAGTGGATAAGAAAAAAATGCACAATAAGCTCCCAAAATATGCAACCAAGAAGCTCTGAATAAGCGAAAAAATCGGAAATAAAGCTCGAGAATACAGCACAACAATTATGAAAACTAAGAAACTAGATGGAAGATTAAACTAAAAAGGAAGACGTGACCCTTGTGACTTTTCTAAATCGAACTCTTAACACCACGTCGAGGAGGAAAAGAAGAAAAATAAGCCAAAATTAATAAGCTTAAAAGAAAACAACCGTGGAGCTTATCTAATTCTTTAAATGACAACTAGATAAGGTGAAGAATCATGAAGAACAAAGAGAGAATAAGGTTAATAAGCCAATAAGCTCTAAGCTTTTGAACCGTATGCTTATGAAGAAAAATAAGCCACGGTTTGCTTATTTAAACCACAAAAATCAAACACTAAACACCCCTTGGCGAGTGATACCACATGTTGGTCTTATAATATTCTATCACAACTAATAAGCAAACTCGAATAAGCCCTCAATAAGCTCTATTGGAGCCGGCAATAAGAAAAGAAAAGTAGAGAGAGAAAAGAACTTGGAAACTTAGATTAGAGAGAGAAAGGTGAGTTACAAGTGTGAGAAAATGCAACCAACACCCTCTCCATGTGTGGAGAGGGTTTCTTTTATACCCCTAGCCAACATGTAGGCTTATGGGATTTTCTACTTGGGGGGCATGGCATATCTTAGGCTTTGAGCCAATATTAAATTACAATCCAAAGCCCTGTTGAACCCTACTAGCATCTTCAATAACAGAGACTAGTTTAAACTTTATAAGATCGATAACATTCTTGTTTGACTTAATAAAATAAAGGCTAACAGATATAAATGGTTGGTTATTTTAACAGAAAGTATGTATTTTTAGGATTCCAAAACATTAAGAATCATAATTTTTTGATCAATAACAAAGGAGTTATGGATTTTTCCGTGTTTTTCGATAATTAAAGGTTTATAAAGAAATAATTATATAAACTTTCATGACAGTTAAAAAATCATTTTCATCTCAGATACATTTTGGAAAATACATTAGTTAGATAAAACTTTTAATTATGAAGACGTGCTCAAAAGAATCGCTAAAATCGGAGTTAAAACGAATAAGATACGACATTTACGAGTTATGAACAGTAAAAAGCCCTATTCACCAGTGGACTAAAAATACAGAAATGTAATATTTTGATAACTCTTCTTAATAAGAAAGCGTGGATAAAAGAAACGTAAGAAACGGACTTAAAAAGATAAAGTTACGCCATTTTTACTAAAGAGATATTTATAAACGTTTTTACTTTATAAATATGATTTCACTAATACGAATAGATGGTGATGTAGCTATATAGAATTATATACGGTATTAGTTATTCAAAGTACTTAGTACTCATACGGCCTATAATTAATTAGGTTGCATTCGGGCGTATTTGTGATGCATTTTCACGCATTTGATTTACATTGTTAACTCATCACTCCAGGTGAGTTCATAGCCCGCGTTTTACATTTATAATGATTTACAGTTTTAGGGTGAGAATACATTTGCATGTTTTACAATTGGAACGCCAAGTAATGTGGAATTTTAACATTACGATTACGTGTCTTGTAAGTAGCGATAACCCTCTTGAGCCCCATTATCTTGAACTGTCATGTTTACTTGTTGTGAGCTTGGCGAATGTTCTAAATAGATCTATTTGGGATTGACATCCTCGTTCGGGTGAGTCATGCTCACTGTGCCGGTATGCCGGACAACGAACGTATACCATGTCGGATTCGGGATGTTGCGGGTTAGAACATCATCACGGGCAATGTTGGCAATTTATATTGCAATTCATACATGTCGAGCTTCAGTGTCATGAGCTTGGGAAACTTAATTACATTTTTTGATGTTCTGTTATCTTGTTGCATTATCATGGAGAGAAACTTTGCGGTTTATACATATACATTTTACAAACCTATGAATTCACCAACATTATTGTTGATGTTTTAAGCAATGTTTTCTCAGAAGATCAGTGAGGTACAAGACCAGTGATACATTGGTGGTCGTTATTTTGGAAGTCATATGCATTAAAGATTTGGTTGCATTATATTTTGAGAATATATTTGTTATGGACTAAAAGCTTTGTATTTTGAACAATGAACAAGTGAAGTTTCGGACTTATGTAACAAACAATTTGTTAAATCCAATGTATTAGTTTTAAATGACTTTTAAATGGTCGTTCTTATATATATCTTGTGCTCATTTGATCTTGAAAACACCTCTGACCATTTTCGTGCGACCCAATTGGGGCGATGTTAATAGATTGGTATCAGAGCCAAGGTTATATAGAACCAGGTCAAATGTTTTTGCTAGACTATAACCGTTTTCAAACATTGCATTCATATAAAGGGGTTTTCACGGGACATACATACACTAGTGTTGCATTAGTTGGTTAGACTAGAGGCATTCATGATTGATATACATGTTATAAAATACTATGTATATTACAATAAGAGTCTTATATTAATACTTATATAAGCTACTTTTTATTTTAAGATATTGTCATGTCGGATTTAGATGATTCCACGATCACTTACACGGAGGTATCTAGTTCGTTCAAGGATCTGTCAGACATAGGATCTCCGAGAGTTCATGGACCGCCCATGATGCTAGAGGACCCTTATGCTTATGTGGTGGCCGCTTTTTAGGCCGCACCATCATCGGATTATGTGCCTGGCCTTGAGTAGCCAAAGTAGGCACCACTTTTACCAGATTTTGTTCCTGAGCCTGTATACCCGGAGTTTATGCCACCGGAGGATGAGGTTTTTCCAGCAGAGGAGCAACCACTGCCTGCTGCTGTATCACCTACTACCGACTCACTAGGATACATTGTAGACTCCGATCTAGATGAGGATGAGTAGGATCCTGAGGAGGATCCTGAGGTGGACCCTACTGATTATCCTGCCGACAGAGGAGACGATGACAATGATGATGATGAGTCATCCGATAATGACAAGGATGAGGAGGAGGAGGAGGAGCACCCAGCTCCGGCCGACTCTGTCCCACCACTTGTACACCGTGTTACAGCTAGGATGTCTGTCCGAGCTCAGACACCTATATCACTTCCTTCAGATACAGAGTTTGCCAGACTTCTTGCCATACCTACTCTACCACCATCACCACTCTCTCCATTGTCATCACCACTACCCCACATACTATCACCACTACCTCAGATACTATCACCACCATTACCGGTATCACCTCCACCATTACTTGCTAGCCCTACTTATCCTTTGGGATATAGACCTGCTATGATCCGGCTGAGAGACGAGACACCATCTACTTCCCATCCACTACCATCGAGTACACCACCATCAGGGATACCACCACTCCTACCTATACCTTTACCTACTCCATCACCACCTTTGCTTCTTCCCTTTACAGTCTGTAGAGAAGGTGTTTCCGAGGTTACATTGCCGCCTCAGAATAGGTTGTGTATTGCTCTAGGTTCTAGATATGAGGTCGGTAAGAGTTCATCTGCTCCCACTGCTAGACCCACTGGAGGATTTAGAGCAGACTATGGATTCGTTGGCACTTTGAATGATGAGATTAGGCGAGACCCCGTGAGATATGTTGGTTATGGTATTACAGATACTTAAGATGAGATGGTTGAGGACATGCAAGGGACACCAGCTGTGACTGATGTAGCAAGACTGAGTCAGCGGATGACAGATTTTGTCACCACTGTTAGACAAGACACATATAAGATTTATATAAGACTAGACGATGTACAAGATGAGAGATTATTGATGAGCGGTCAGCTCAACATGCTGCGTAGAGACAGACGCGCTCATGCTCGTACTGCTAGACTGATGGAGACTAAGGCTAGACTTTCTTGTGAGGCTTGGGTACAATCGATGGATGCTAGTGACACAGCCCGTTCTGAGGTGAGAGCACTGCGAACTACAGTGCTAGCACAGCAGGCTAAGATATGAGCCTTACGGGCAGCAGACCACACCCGACAGGCACAACTTATGGAGACACTGACACTATTAAGGACACTGCAGACGCAGGTGATAGAGCTCCAAAGTCAGCAGGGACCTGCTAGCGGTCCAACACAGCCCGAGATACCAGAAGAGGCCGGTAGTAGTTCATAGATTTTGTTATGTTGTAGCTATGTTGTTTAGCCTACTAAGTATTATGGGTAACTCCCGGCTAGTAAGGCTTAGGTTGTTTATATTTCCATTTGTAACCTAATGGTAGTGATCATTTTGTAACCGAATCAGGACATGTATGTTTCCAGATTATATATGGAAGGGATGTATTATGTCATGTCTGTAATCGAATTTATTATGAATGAATGTCAATTTAGTTACACCATTGTTAATTTCAATTCAGTTGTATATTTCACTGTGCGATGTGATCTCACTTTATTTATTGTGTATATGTCATGTTATGGTTATGATTTTATGAAATCTAACGGGTATTATATTTTCTTGTGATTGAAGAAAATGGCACCAAAAAGAACCACCAGATCAACACCAGCCACAACAACCACCACCACTACCACTATGACTGATGAGCAACTTAAAAGGCATTGATCGATCAAGGTGTTGCTGATGCACTAGCAGCATGGGACATTGACAGAAGCATGAATGGTGATGACAACCCTAATTCAGGCACGGGTGTAAGGAGGCAAGCTCCTCCTACTCGTGAGTGCACTTACCCATACTTCATGAAATGCAAACCCCTATACTTTAAGGGTACTGAAGGAGTCGTCGAGTTGACTTAGTGGTTTAAAAGAATGGAAGCTATGTTCCTCATAAGCAACTTCTCTGTGGAAAATCAAATCAAGTTTTCTACTTGTACTCTTCTTATAAGGGCTCTAACGTGGTGGAACTCCCACGTCAAGACTGTTGGTCACGATGTTGCTTATGCAATGACATGGGCAAACCTGAAAAGGAAGATAACTAACAAGTACTGCCCAAGGGGCAATATTACGAAGCAAGTAGGCAGAGATTAAGTAATTGAAGGGTTAAAGGTACCAAACGTGGTAGGATATAACCAATGATTTCAGGAACTGCATTGGAATTGTGTTAGGAGTTTCCTAAAGAGTCGTATCAAGATTGAGAATATGGCCATGGTTAACCGAACATTGATCACGGAAGTGTAATGGGCGTAATGGCATCTAAGCCAAAAACCATGTAGGATGTAATTGAATTTGCAACTGAGCTAATAGACAAGAAGATCCGCACTTTTGCTGAACGATAGAGTGAAAACAAAAGAAAGCAAGATGATAACCACCAACAACAACAGAACAAGAGGTAGAACACTGGCATGGCTTATGCTGCAGGGTCTAGTGAAAAGAAACCTTACGGAGTATCTAAACCTCTGTGCTCAAAATGCAACTATCACCATGACAGTCAATGTGCTCCAAAATGCCACAAGTGCAACAGAGTTGACTATTTGGCCCGTGACTGTAGGAGTACTGCAAATGTCAATACTGCTAATAACCAAAAGGGGCACTAGGGCAGGTCAGAAACCCACTTGCTATGAATGTGGAGCCCAGGGACATGTCAAGAGGGATTGTCCAAAGCTGAAAAACAACAACCGTGGTAACCAAGGTGGAAATGGCAATGCTTCAGCAAAAGTATATGCGGTAGGTCGTGCAGGGACAAACCCAGACTCAAACGTCGTTACGGGTACGTTCCTTCTAAACAACTGCTATGCTTCTATCTTATTTATTACTGGTGCTGATAGAAGCTTTGTATCTACTACATTTAGCTCCGAAATTAATATCACACCATCTACCTTAGATCATTATTATGATGTTGAATTAGCCGACGGGAGAATAATTAGGATAAACGCTATCATTCGGGATTGTACATTAAATTTCTTAAAGCACCCATTCAACATAGACTTAATACCCGTAGAACTTGGTAGTTTCGACGTCATAATTGGTATGGATTGGTTGGCAAAATACCAAGCTGTCATTGTTTGTGCCAAGAAAATCGTTTGTATTCCCTAGGGAAATGAAACGTTGATTGTTCATGGAGACGGAAGCGACCGGGGAAACGAGACTCATTTGAACATCATCTCGTGTACTAAAACGCAAAAGTACACACTAAAAGGATGTCCTATCTTTTTAGCACATGTTACTACAAAGAATACTGGAGACAAGTCGGAGAAGAAGCAACTTGAGGACGTACCAATCGTTCAAGATTTTCCTAAAGTATTTACTGAGGACTTGCCGGGTCTCCCTTCGACTCGACAAGTAGAATTCCAAATTGATTTGATACCGGGTGCTGCACCTGTAGCACGAGCACCTTATCAATTGGCCCCGTCCAAAATGAAAGAATTGTTGGACCAACTGAAAGAGCTATCCGACAAAGGCTTTATAAGGCCTAGTTCCTCACTTTAGGGAGCTCCGGTCTTGTTTATCAAGAAGAAGGATGGATCATTTCAAATGTGCATCGACTAACGAGAGCTGAACAAGCTGACGGTGAAGAATCATTATCCACTCCCATGGATCGACAATTTATTTGATCAACTACAAGGATCCAGTGTTTATTTTAAGATAGACATGCGATCAGGTTATCACCAGCTTCGA
>BQNB010210864.1:0-10240 GCA_026074375.1 Tanacetum coccineum
AGATATTTAATTTTAAAAAAATATGATGAAAATGGATTTTTTAATTAAATTAAAATAAAAATTAATCTAAACCATTAGATGAAAATAAAATGGATGGTTGAGATGAAGTGGATTGTTCTTTGATTAGATAGTATTCTGCATAGAACTTTTCTCTCAATACATAATAATAATACGACTAACATTAAGATCTTGTGAGGTTGCTTTTAAAACAATAGTTTAACTTTGTATTGTAAATCTCAAATGCGTACAAATATCAAGTGTAAATGGTAAATAAGTATTTAAAATGCCTAAACAGAAAATGAGAAAATATTATTTAATAAATTGAACAAACGTACAAAATTAGCTGGGATTTTATTATGTGCGTGCCAGCCAAGGTTTAACTTTTGTATAGAATTGTAAGCTTGTAAAATAATATAAAAACCAATTGTTAGTATACGACCTTGCAAACTTATAAAACTCAAATCATAAGCTTGCACAGAAGATACTAACAATTGCTTTTAAAGGATTCTAACATGCCTACCTCTAGTTGCATCCTTCGCTCCTTATTTATAACTACCTTCAATAAGCTACTTTCTTTCACTATGCGATGTGGGATGCTCAAATCTCAAAACGATTTTAAACAATTAGTTTAATGCAATGAAGCTAGGGTGCTCAATCCGCACCCATGAGATTTAAGTTAGACATATATGTGTGTCTAACGAGTATTATCGAAGGCGTTGGTTGTGGGTTTACCCGTTGATAGAGTTACTCGAAGCTCTTTTTTCCAAAAGTGAGTGATCATGTATAAGGAATGGGGGTGCTTGGTGCTTGTACTTCACGAGTTCGATTATCAAAGAGTTGAAGACTTGGAGTTTATGAGTTATGTTGGTCGTGAAGAGGTGTTGAAGGCACGGCTTAATGGGTTTACTTATCAAGGCCTGTGTGGCAATAGATGATCGCGGTGGGTAGCTAAGAAGTGTTTAAGTTTGCATGTGTTTGTGGTTGTCAAGGTTTAGCTAACTTTTACATAAATCTGGGTTTTTTGTAGATGTCATAAATGTTGTTAAAAGGATGATTAGAGACTGTTAATTTGAATTGAGAGGAGATTGGCTGGTTGGGACATAATGGGAAGCCAGGTTCGTTTCTTACACCCACAATCCTTTTCGCAAGTGGTTTACGTGCAAGAACAACATGTCGAGCTGGGAAAATTAAGTAGACTGACTAAGGAGAGAAACACGGGCGTCATAAGAGACTTAACTGTACTATGTTCTCGATCGTATCGAAATAAAATTATAAAAATCTTGTCTTGTTCTTTATCCTAACCAACATGAAGTCGTGTAACTGTGTAAGTTACGTGTCAAACGTATCCTAGACCGATAAGAAAAGACTCAAAAGAAAGCCAAACTAACGCCCCGTTCTTTTTTTGTACTACGCAGTATCAGATTTCAGAATTTGGATTGAACTCAAAGAGCACATGTAAGTCGCGTATCACGACTAAAGAGTCGATGTAAACAACAACAAAAACTTAATATTTTTTTACAATACAACTTGACTTAAGAACCGATTACCCACAAAAACTTGGATGCCCTAACTATAACCATACGTACTTTCATAAAGTCATTCTAACTCGCCTTTCGTTCATTTGGAATTGTAGAAATTGAGTTTGTTTCGATCTATATAACCATCAAGGAAAAAACGTTCTCGTCCTCAATGAACCGTGTGGATCTCAAATCCAATCTCTTCTTGTAATTTAAAACCCGCGCGTACACGAACATAAAAAAATAACCTTACTATAAAAATAGCTAAGGTGTGTTTAAGTTTTCATGTGTTGGGTGAGAATGGCTTAATATGAAGTTTTATGTTATGTAAATGTGTTTATTTATGATCAAGTTTATTATTATTTTATTACACTAACCATTTAAATTAAGACGTGTTAAAGTTTCGCTAACTTTATGTATAGAGTTATGAGCTTGTCAAACATTTTAAAAGACAATGAACAAAGTTCTCTCTGCAGACTTATGATGCAAATTTGCTTTTACTGAATGATGCAAACTTAAGTTTAGTTCCTAAACTGAACAAACTTCATAAGTTTGTATTTATTTTATTACTACATTAACCATTTAATCTAAGACATGTTAAAATTTAGCTAACTGAAACTTTTGAAAAGACAGCAAGATACTCATATGCAAACTTACAAAACTTAAATCATAAGCTTGCACAAGAATATGATGCTCATTGGCTTATAAAAAATTCAACAAGCCTAGTGTAAATTATATCCTTGCCTCCCTATTTATGACGACCTCCCACAAGCAACTTTCCTTCATAATGCGATGTGGGATGCTCAAAAGTCAAAACCCAATGGTATTTCATGGTTCAAAATTGGACCGGACCGACAAAACCTATGTTTCCTATTTAATTTACTTGTCCCTTAAATGTGTTTTATGTGTATGTTAATTATTGTACTAGACTAGATCTATCCGCTACGTACTCGTACATAGGTCCGGTCCTATCCAGTCCAACATAGTATATTGACGGGTTTTGCGTAAAACCAGATCGGATTGAACCGGATCACGAACTGAGATTGATGAAAAGGGTGAGGATGAACCGAAATACGTTCAGTCCGGTCTGGTCACTTCTGTTCCGGCCAGTTTGTTTGTTCGGTTCGATTCGCGATCTATTATACTAGTAATTAATGTTTGTCAACTTGTCAAGCTCTTAATGCTATAGAATAAGTTGCTAATAATGTTGAGTCGTTTTAAAATCGAATATGCATTTCACATATTATTGTTTTTGCAGACTTAGTGTAAGTCATAAGGTGTCCCTTTCGTGTTTGTCGGTCAGTAAGAATCTTATGTGACTACATAATAAGCTGTATTTAACCACTTAATTAGCTCTAGACCTTGTGCAAAAGTTTCAAGAAAATTGGTCTCAATAGATCTCTCCTCGATAAAAACTTACATTTTCATGTGTTTTTGGTTCATGTAAGTTCCATTTTCTACGAATCGTTTAAGCTTGCGTTCCTTGAGCGCATTTTGTAATTTCTCACATAGCTTATCCGGAAACCTTAGCCTTGAACAAGGATTGTACTTGCCACACATGAAAAAGATTTCCATTGATGGACTTCAATCCTCCCATGTAATTCCACGTTTTAACAATAATGAATTGGTACTCCTGCAGCATTATGATCGTTGAAATAAGATACACCTCAAATAGCGCGCATCATCTATCTCCTCAATTAGTCGGCCTCCAACCCCATAGCTATACACCTTATGAACTTGTTAAAAAAAGCGTAAAATAAGCTCAAATTGTGATAGCTATATGCTGATAAAGATGAAAGAAATAGCCAACCTTATACTTTGTGTTTAACAGCAAGATCAAAAAGAAACCGTCGAGCATGGAAATACCCTTAAGTACAGATGCTATGTAAAGAGCAGTTACCAGCTATATCTTCATGAGTATACGTCAAATCATGATGGTCCAGACCTAAATGGTTAATGAATATCATCAATTGGGTGACCTCGTCGAAGTATCCAAAGTCTGGATGATTATTCAAAGTGGACATTGAAAAGGCGTTTGTACACACTTAATTGGAATTTTCTGATGACATTTATGCATCAAGGGAATTTCTGGTCAGGATTTGGAGGAAGTGGATTATGGGCTGTCTAAACTCTTCGTTACACGTCTGTTTTTGGTCAACGATCTCCAACTACAAGAATCAAGTAGGAAATAGGTGTGCCGTCCAAGGAGACCCACTTTCTCCTTTTCTTTTCTTATTGTAGCTGAAGGCTCTATGTGTTGCCATCGAGTAAGCTCTATGAGGAGGAACTTTTAAAAACGGACTGACCAGATTTTATTTTATGTTCGTTGTTGCAATGATCCTATAAATAGTCTCGCAATTTTCAGTATGCGCTGTTGACGTTATTTTTCCTTGTGAATGGTACAAATATGAGAACTTGAAGAACTTACTTCCGGATTCTTAGGTGCTTCATAATAGATCTTGGTCTCAAGTTTATCTTCATAAAATCGGCAATTTAATATGGTGTGAAGGCTGATTTATCTAGAAATGAACAGTTTATGGATTGGGCAGAGTACTCTAAAGGCACTCCAGGGATCTCTTCCGTTTATTTACTTGGCCTTAAAGTCCGGTTGAGCCAAATATGTCTAATAAGCTGTCATTCGTCCCCATCATCGAAAAAGTTCATTGAAGAAGATTATCTTACATGGAAAGCTCAGTGTACTCTCTACAGGAGTGTGTAGAGCTTCACATCGTATGAAAAAAGTGTTTAGGGTAGCTTCCTCTTAATATTAACTTTCCATATTCCGTGCTTCCTTCTCAAAGTTTTGAGCCTTTCTGGAAAGCATAAGGGACCCGCCCCGCCCCCCACTCTCCCGCCCCCCACCCCAACCCCAGGAATTATATTCAATGGGGCGGGTCAGCCGAAGATCGAAAATCTCATGGGTCGCTTGGAAAGCAAAATTATGGCTGATCAGTTCCATGGGCGGACTGAATTGATAGTCTCTCGGCGTATCAATCCTTAGTCTTCTTCGAATGTGGTGAGGTTTCACAACCGAAGCCAGAAGCTCTCTAGCGCGGACAAGTTATTATCCAACCATCATGGCTCGTGTGTTGGGCTTAATTCTAATAGGGATTCCATCAAAGGGTCTGGTACTTGATAACATCCTTAATGCTGGTGGAAAGATTAACGATATTGGTGTTCCATTCATAAACTCTTTTAAATGTAAGGTTATATCAGGTTCATCGACTAGGATGTGGAAAGACGTGTGGTTCGGATCACAAAGCCTTGATCAGATTTATCCAAGGTTGTTTTCTTTAGCATTAGATAAAGATTGTTCTGTGCAACAATGGGTTTCGGCTACCTCGGAGAATCGAGATCTTTGGAGGAGAGATCTGTTCTTGGGCAGAGAAATGGAGGATCTAGAAAATTTTGACAGTGTGATAATGGGCTTATCTTTACAAGATGGAGTTGATGGATGGACGTGGTCTCTGGATACTAGTGGTTCTTTTAAGGTATTCCATTATTTAAGAACTTAGTATGACTCTTATTAGATTTGTCTCGGTCGTCCTGATCAACATATGGAACGAGTTGATTCTCCAAAAAAAAGGTGAATTTTCTTCTAGGAAGATTGAGCTAGGAACCCGCATGCACCAAAACAATACTGCGTCGAACAAAGAGATTGACCTATCACACTGTGTTTATGTTCCTTTTGTGATGATTAATGTGAGTCGATCTGACCACGTATTTTCAGACGAGTGCAAGATGGTGAAAACCGATTTGAGACTCCAATAAAAGAGATGGTGTAATGTCCATATCTCTTTAGCTAGATCCCATGATTTGTTGGAGTTATAGGGTTCGGTCGTTCTAGCCTCGGTGTTCACTAAAACCTTTGATGCTATTATTTGTATTACATCATGGGTGATTTGGAAACATCAGAACGAAAAGATTTTTAAAAACAAAGATGTGAGCTTATTATTGTATAAAAAATAATAAAAAAAAAAAAAATAAATAACCGTATTATGGTAAAAGATCAAAGCAAACTTCTCACAGCTATGCGGATTCATATCAAAAGTCGCGGTCACACATTCCTAACTGGAATGATTGGGTGTTAAACCCGTGGTGTAGGACATGATAGTGGTGCCTTGATGTTGTTTATTTTTCTGTGGTGTTTGGTTGTCTTACCTTTCTTTCTATGTGTATGATCTAGCTTTACTTTAGCAGCCGTTTTTAGTGTTTTTAATAAAATCCCGGCGCAATATGCGGTTATAAAAACAAAAGATAATTCGGGCTAAGTCTGGGAGAGACATACAACAGTCATAGGCTCAATAAAAGACTTGAACATTCTGCGAATTTTTTAACTAAAGAATACATATAGATCATTTAAGACCAAAAAACTTAAAGAAACAAGACTTAATTTTTTTATACAAAATTATATTCGAAAAACTCAACTTCAATGAATACCAAAACGCTATATGTTCACACCAAAAACATGTAGATATAAGTTATGTAGTGTCCTCATGTGTTATGGACCATGTAAAAATGCACAAACATTAAAACTAGTTTAATGTAACTTAACGGTCAGTAAGAATAAGTAATCACCTAAACAAAACAAATAGAAAGGTTTATAACTAAACTGGAAACAACTTGTAGAAAGATTTATATGTTATTACTTGTAACAAGGCTCAGTGCACATGGGTTTATAAAAAATAATTTGTAGAAGACCGAAAACCAAAAATACAGTATAAAAAATGTATATACATACAATTTCCTTTATCAAACGTACAGCGAATATATTACCCAAGGCCATAATCCCAATCTCAAAGTTTTAGCTAAGTTTTATATATAACAGAAAGATAAAGATATGTATAGAATAATAAATGAAAACTAATATTTATGCTTTAAAATATTATTAAGCATTGCCAATAACTATCAAAAAGAAGTAAACTAAGCAATCACTTTACTTGCATAACTAAAAAAACCTTCATCAGTAAGTCTTGCACGCAACAAAAAGTTGACGTACGGCTTTAGTGCATAGGCATGCCTAATTTTAATCGTATATTTCCCTTTTTATTTATATCCAGCTCCCACAAGCTACTTTCCTTCACAATGCGATGTTGGATGCTCAAAAGTCAAAATTGAAATTATTTGAAACAATCTGTGGTACAGTGGTGGCGTATTTGAATTTATCTTTAACCATCACGAGTACATGTTTAGGCTAAATAAATGTAGTTATTGATGTTATGACAGCTGGTTATGCAATGAAATGTTTAAGTTAGACATATTTGTGTGTCTAACGCATATTTTTAAAGGCCCCGTTGGTTGTGGGTTTACAAGCTGATAGAGTTACTCGAAGCTCTTTTTTTCCAAAAAAGAGTGATCTTGTTATAAGGAATGGATGGTGCTTGTACTTCACGACTTGATTATCAAATAGTTGAATACTTGGAGTTATGAGTTATGTTGGTCATGGAGAGGTGTTGAAGGCGCGTGCTCGTCGGTTTACTTATCAATGTTTGTGTGCATAACGGGTGGACGCCGTATGATAATTCTAAGTGTGTGTATTAAGGTTAGTCAGGTATTTTAGGATGAGATTTGCAAGTTAGATGATTGTTTATGTTTTAGACTATGGTATTGAGTGCTGATCACATGAAGAAATATTGAGACGTATAAGACTAATTTTGTACTCCACATATCTTACTAAATCTTAGTATATTAGTGTAAGTGTCATAAGTTTGTTAAAAAGATCGTTATTTGAATTAAGAGGAGAATGCTGGTTAGGTCTCGTACATCTCCACAGTCTCTATCGTAAGTGGTGCTTGGAGCAACAACAAGACAGTCGAGTGAGAAAATTAGTGGATCTGGCCATTCTCAAAAAAATCTTAAAAGTAAAAAACATTTAAAGTAAAGAACAGATTAGATCCTTTATACATAAGATTGGAAATTAACAAGAAAAATACTTTTTTGCATTTAAGTACTCGTAATTTGAATTGTTTGTTTCTATTATATTCCATAAGCCTTTAATTTCAGACATGTTAACGTTTAGCTAGCTGATTTTAGAATCATGAGCTTGTCAAACTTTTAAAAAGACAATGAACAAAGTTCCCCCTAGAACTTAAATCATATAAGCTTCAAGGACAAAAAAATGAAGAGTAAATTGCATTTTTGGTCCCTGTGGTATGGCCAAATTGCAGGTTTGGGACCAACAAATCTTTCGAAATTGCAACGGACGTCCCTATTTTGAAGTTTGGGTTAAATATTCAGTCCTAGTCGATGTGAAATGGCCAAATTACCCTTGTCCTCTTCCAAAAATTTTAAAATATTATTTATTTATTTATTTATTTATTTATTTATCATATACCACAAGGACTAAAATCAACCAATCTATTTTGGAGAATTGTCAACGGCGGCAACAGTCACCTTGACCGACGGCAACAACTATCTCAGCGGCAATATGGTATTTTAAGAGAGACAGATAGTATATTTTAATCATTAATCAACAGCTAAATTGGAAGAAGGTACTATGCAAAGAAGATAGACAAAGAGTATATTTTAAGAGATATTTGAGGGGCAATTTGGTATTTTATTGTCAACCATATTTATTTCAAGAAGTACGTTTTGCAAAAGCAGGTCCCAATTAGATTATTCAAAATCACGTTTTGGGTGGATCTAAACGCAGAAAAGCACTTATCTATTTCTGCTACCCAAACACTACTAAGTAGATTTTTGCGTTTTTAAATCGCAAAAAGCAGATAATCACTACCCAAACGCACTCCCAAACACCCCCTAAATTGAACAAACCTACAAAAATCTAGTTAATTATTTTAATTGCATCAATTTTAAAATTTATGTGGAAAGTTACAAGGTTTAGCTAATTTTTGATAAAATTGTAAGCATGATAAATAATGATAAAAACCATATTTGTCAACAACCACCTAGCAACTAAGCTTGCACAGTGAGTCTTGACAAATAGGCTTTTTATAATACAGAATTTACACGCCTTGCTTAGAGTTATAAAAATCACTCCTCCTTATTTATAACTTCCTCCAACAAGCTACTTTCCTTCACAATGCGATGTGGGATTCTCAAAACTAAAAACCCAATTGATTTGAAGCAATTTGTGGTACACGTACTACTGGTGGTGTATTTGAATGTATTTTAACCATCACTAGTATATGTTTAGATGAACACACGCTTACCTTCATGGTCGTCAAATCATTGATCCGCTAATGGTAATGAAATCATCAATTGGGTGTCCCGTCGAAGATCCAAGCTGATGATTTTCAAAGTGGACTTTGAAAAGTCGTTTGACACTCTTAATTGGAATTTTCTTGATGACATTATGCATCAAATGGGATTCGGTCAGGTTTGGAGGAAGTGGATTAAGGGCTGTCTAAACTCTTCTTACACGTCTGTTATGATGCTTTGATGCACTAGTTTTATTTGCCACAGTTTTATGATGCTATAGTGGCTGATATACAATGAAGGTGCTCAATCAACACCACTAGGTTTAAGTTAGACATATACGAGGGTTTAGCGCATATCATCAATTGGCCTCGTTGGTTGTGGATCTACCAGCTGATAAAGCTCTTTTTTCCAAAAGTGAGTGATCATGTATAAAAAATGGTGGTGTTTGTACTTCACGAGTTGACTATGGAATGGTTATTTGGAGTTATGAGTTATGTTGTATAATTAGTAAACTTGGCATCTTTTTCTAAATCGGCTTTATATGGTGTGGGCGTAGCTAGAAATGGTGTTGATTGGATGGCAAGTACTCTAGAGTGCACTCTAGGGTCTCTTCCATTTAATTACCTTGGCTTTCCAGTTGGGCCAATATGTATGTAAGCTGTCGTTGGTCCCCGATCACTAAGAAAGTTAGAAAATATTATATTCATGAAAAGCTTGGTGTCTCTCTATACGTGGTAGGCTCACTCTTGTTATAAGTGTTTTGGGTAGCCTTCCACTTTATTACTTTTCCATCTTTCGCGCTCTATCGAAGGTTTTGAGCCTTTTGGAAAGCATAAGGGGCGGGTTTTCTTAGGGTGGTTCAGCCAAGGATTGAAAAATTTCATGGGTCGCTTGGAAGCAAATCATGGTTGATGGTTCCATGGGCAGCCTTAGAATTGGTAATCTCTCGGCTAGCAATCTTGGTATTCTCGGGTAGTGGTGGTGGAGGTTTCACACCGAACCGGATGCTCTCTAGCGTCAAATTATATCCTCTATTCATGGCTCGTGTGGTGGGATTAATTCTAATAGGGATTCTATCAAAGGTTTTCGTCTTTGGATTAACATCCTTAAGGCCGGTCAGAAGATTAACGATATTGGTGTTCCATTCATAAACTCTTTTAAACGTAAGGTTATATCAGGTTCCTCGACTAGGATATGGAAAGACGTGTGGTTCGGATCACAAAGCCTTGATCAGATTTATCCAAGGTTGTTTGCTTTAGCTTTAGATAAAAATTGTTCTGTGCAACAATGGGTGTCGGCTAGTTCGGAGAATCGAGATCTTTGGAGGAGAGATCTGTTCTTGGGCAGAGAAATGGAGGAACTAGAAAATTTTGACAGTGTGATCATTGGCTTATCTTTAGAAGATGGAGATGATGGATGGACACGGTCTTTAGATACTAGTGGTTCATTCTTAGTATCCATTCTAAGATCTTGTATTGACTCGTTAGAACTGTCATAATCCGATGTGCCACTTTATGAAACGAGTTGATTTCAAAAAAGGTGAGTATTTTCTTTTGGAGATT
>BQNB010210866.1:0-10240 GCA_026074375.1 Tanacetum coccineum
AAAGTCTTTAACCATTCAAAAACGCGATCACGAACGTTCTCGATTTTCAATTCGCACCTCGTTGGGAGAACGACCCGGGAGATTTTTTATTTTCTTTTGGATAAAAGGAATTGATTTGAATCTCTTGGAATTCTTACTATACTATACTATAATTGAATTATAATCTTGAAATTATCCTTATATATAATATATATATACAAAAAGGATAGTTTTAAAGGTTATCAATCTTCAACTAGAAGATGTTGATGGTGTTGAATGTCTACCCAATGCTGCCATCTTTGAACAGCTTACACTAATGGGGTATGAGAAACTTTCACATAAGCTTACTTTCTATAAGGCATTCTTTTCTCCACAATGGAAATTCCTCATACATACTATCTTACAATGCCTGAGTGCTAAGACTACTGCATGGAATGAGTTTAGTAGCACTATGGCTTCTTTAATCATCTGTCTAGCTACAAACCAGAAGTTCAACTTTTCAAAGTATATCTTTGATAGTATGGTGAAGAACTTGGAGAATGTGTCTGGAAAATTCTTAATGTATCCAAGATTTGTACAAGTGTTTTTGGAAAAATAACTGGATGATATGTCAAATCATAATGGGATTTACATTGCACCCTCTCATACTAAAAAGATTTTTGCTAACATAAGAAGGGCTGGAAAAGGTTTTTCTAGAAGAGAAACACCTTTGTTTCAAACAATGGTGGTACAAGCTCAAGCAGATATGGGTGAAGGTTCAGCTAATCTTATTGATCCCCAACACATACTCACCATTAATCAACCATCATCATCTCAACCACCAAGGAAACAAAAACCTAGGAGCACAAAGATAAAGGACACTGAGGTACCTCAGCCTAGTGATCTTATAACCAATGTAGTAAATGAGGCTTTCAATGAGGAGATGGATGATAGTTTGGAAAGGGCTGCCACTACTGCTACTAGCTTAGATGCAAAGCAGGATAGGGGTAACATCAATAAGACCCAATCCAAGGCAACACCTAATGAACCAAGTTCCCTAGGAACTAGTTCAGGTGGTGGTCCCAGGTGCCAATAAACCATGGGGGATACTTCTGCTCGAACTAGGTTTGAGAGAGTATCTAAAACTTCCAATGATCCACTACTCGCAGGAGTTAACACACCTCAAAGTGGTGAGCATAGTCTGAAACTAACTGAATTGATGGAATTTTATACCAAATTGCAACAAAGAGTTATTGACCTGGAGAACACAAAGACTACTCAAGCTCAGGAGATTACAAGTTTGAAACTAAGAGTCAAGAAGTTAGAGAAGAAAGGAGGGTCAAGAACTCACAAGCTCAAAAGATTGTACAAGATTGGTAGATCTGCAAGAGTGATTTCCTCTTCTGATGATGCAAGTTTGGGTGAATAGGTGGATACATCCCAATCGGGGAGGAAAATTATAGACTTTGATTAAAGATGGCAGAGATAACATTAGTTTGATGATTAGTTGATGAAACTCATGGGAGGTTTAATGATGAAGAGATGTTTGATACAGGTGTTCTTGATGATGAAGAAGTGTTTGCATGATAGGATATGGCTGAAAAAGAGATTAATGTGGCTGAAAAGGAAGTTAGTACTGCTGATCCAGTTACTACTGCTGGTGAAGTAGTTACTACTTCCAGTGTTGAGGTTAGTACTGCCAGTCCAAATGAGAATTTAACTGATGATGTAATTACTCTGGCTCAAGCACTTGCTGCTTTGAAAAGTGAAAAACCCAAGGAAAAAGGGGATGTTGTTATAGATCCAGTTGCACCAGTTAGTACTGCTACAACAACAATTGTTACAATTCCAACTCCAAGGAAAGGAATTGTTATTACTAAGAAAAGTACACCTACAAGAACAAGATCTCAACAACTACCATCAAAAGATAAAGAAAAAGGGAAAATGGAAGAGCTTGAGAAACCAATAAAGAGAAAAGATCAAATTAGGCATGATAAGGAAGTTGCTCAAAGACTTTAAGCTCAAATGCAAGCTAAATTAGAGGAAGAAGATAGGGTTGTAAGACAAAGAGAAGAAGAAGTCAACATTGTTTCATGGGATAATGTGCAAGCAATGATAGATGCTGATTATCAAATGGCTCAACAAATGCAAGCAGAAGAACAAGAGGAATTGAGTATTGAATAGAAGTCTAAGCTGTTTGTACAACTCTTAGAAGCAATAAAGAAACACTTTGCAGCATTGAGAACAAAAGAAAAGAGAGATAAACCACCAACTAAAGCTCAAAAGAGAAATACAATGTCTATTTATCTGAAAAACATGGCTGGATACAAGCACAATCAATTGAAGAACAAAAGCTTTGATGATATTCAGAAGTTATTTGATAAAGCTATGAAAAGGGTAAACACATTTGTAGATATGGATACAGAATTAGTGGAAGGAAGTAAGACAAGAGATGAGAGCAGTTCAAAAAGAACATGAGAAGAGCTTGAATCTGACAAATCAAAGAAGCAGAAGTTAGATGAGAAGGTGGAAGCAGAAGCAGATGATGGTAAGGAAGCTGAAGAGCTTAAGCAATGTTTGGAAATAGTTCTAGATGATGGAGATGATGTAACCATTGATGCTACACCTTTGTCTGTCAAAATTCCAATTGTTGACTACAAGATCTACCAAGAAGGGAAGAAAAGATTTTTCCAAATTATCAAAGCATATGGTAAGTCTCAGATATATTTTACTTTCAGTAAAATGCTTAAGAACTTTGATAGAGAAGACTTGGAAGTTCTTTAGAGAATAGTCAAAGCTAGATTTAAGAAGACAAAGCCAGTGAATTACATGGATAGTTTCTTACTTATTAATTTGATGACCATGTTTGAACATCATGTTGAAGATAATGTATGAAAGGATCAACAAGTGTTAGCTAAAGTGAAGAACTGGAAGCTTTATGATTCTTGTGGAGTTCATTGCTTGACAGTGGAATCCATGGTATATTATCTGTTGGTTGAGAAGAGATATCCACTTACACATCACACACTATCTTAGATGTTCAAAGATGTGAAGCTTCAAGTTGATTATGAGTGTGAAATGGCTTATGAACTTCTTAGACTGGTGAAGAGACAACTCAAGGAAGGCTATGTACCTGAATGAAGTGTTTGGAGGCATCCTCCTGGTGATTAATGAAGCCTTCAATGAAGAAACTTGAGATTTTGAAGATAAATATCAAGTTTAGGGGAGGATTGTTCGGATTAAAAGTCTTCATAGAGTTACTGCTGCTAAGTTAATGTTGCTGGTGTATAAGTTACCACTATCAGTGTTCAGAGTTAATGTTGCTAGCACAAAGTTACAACTGCTGAAAAGATTGAGACTGCTAGAAGATTTTCTACTATTAGAGAAAGGATAAAGACTGCTCAGAGAAGAGATAAAGATTACTTGAAGACCAAGATTACTTATGAGATAAGGATTGTTATTTATAGAATAGATCTTTAAGAATAATCTAAGTCTTAGGAATATATTGTAAACTGACTAGGACTCCTTGGTGTATAAAAGGAGGACCTAGGGTATAGAGTTAGATATACACACATACAGAAAAGAAATCATTTATAGCTTTAAGGTTTTGTAACCCTAATACTAGTTAGAGTATTCGTATTAATATATTAAAGCTTTGTTTGTTAAATTTGTGTGTTCATTAGAATTACTATTCTATTGCATATTCTTCTTATTGATCAAAGATTAGATTCCGCATAATCTTTGATATATTTTATAAAGTTTCTACCATAGTTGTGTAGGATTTATCTTGCATAAACTAAACCTTAGACAAGCTAAGGAATTTAAGATCGATTAAAGTTAGGATCAACAGAGGTGGATCAAAATAACATGGAGATCATCTAAGAAACATATGGGGGGTATTGACTTAACTTTTCTTCCCCATTCTTTCGCGAAATAAATACTACCATGAATCCCAATCGTCTCAAAACTGTATTTACAAGGATAAGGACTTAGCAACCATGTACTCAAAAAATTAACTTGGGTTAAAACAATAATGTACTAAAAGCGAGTACATACAAGGTAGGCTAAGTCTATTTGGGTGTAACGATTGGTTTAAGGGTTAACAATGCTGTAACACCCCCAAAATGGGTCGCAGCGGAATATGGGTTGGCGAGTGTTACTTCATAGATCAATAGCATAAGATATGAGAACGACCTCTATATGAGTCGTTTAAAATTGATACATTGGATTTCAATTAACCTGTTTGATACAATAGCCGAAAGCTAAATAGTCATCCATGAAAAAGTAAAGATTGTTCAGACTTAACAAATTTTCCAAAAAGGTAATGCCTCCAAATCTTTATATTAAGTACGTCCTAAAATGATGACCACCATGTATCCTATGTTTTTCTCGTAACCTTATACCGAGAAAAACATGCTTTAAAACGTAGTTTAAAAACATCAACATAAAGGTGGTGAATTCACAGGTTTAGTAACTGAATGAAAAAATAGGTACCCCCAAGATTTCCAAAGTAAGACATGTAACCATACAATATCTTAAAATAATTAATAGGTGCACTAAGCTCATGACACCGAAGCTCGACAATATGTGATCATTTAGATGCACTAAATGTGTCCATAGAAGAAGGTTCAACCCGCAACTCCAAATGTTCCGACATGTATACGTTTGTTGTTTCGAGTATTGTCGAAACCGATGACGCTACTGCACCTGAACGGGGATGTCAATCCTAGAATAGATCTATCCATAACATTCCGCTCCGCTACTAGCATTGACAATCATGATAGTGGCCAATAGTGGGTTTAGCTACTTAGGCCAACTCGTAAATATGTTTAAAAGAGTACTTCGTCCAGAATGTAAAAACAATTCAATGTTTCTCGTTCTCACCCCAAAGTTGTAAAACAATATAATTGTGTAAAAGCGGGGCTATGAACTCACCGTAAGTGAATGATTGATTATCTAAATCAAATAAGGAAACCACCTCGGCAATTTGAATGCAACCTAATAAATTATAAGTCGTATGAGTGATAATGTATTTCATAATAATTAAAACAACAAAACATCGACATGTCCGTATATTTTTACACCACCACCTAAATAGTTATTGTATTGAATTCTTTAAAAGTTATACAATACATTAACACTCTTACTTTGTTAAATAAAAGAATATATTTGTACTCGTAACGAAAATATTATTTTTTTTACTAATGTATCATTAGTTAAAATGTATGATCTATGAAAACACAAAGTAATGCACGCCGAGTTTTTAAAACTTCATATCTTTAAATCGTTTCGACTCCGTTTTAATGACGTTTCCTTATGTCCACAGTCTCCGTATTAAAATAACTTATCAAAACATCATATTTAATAAAGTTAAACACAGATGAACAGTAACTTTATATAGTTCATCACAGTTTAAATAAAATATTTTTATAAAACTAATTCTTATGTAGCTGTTTAAATCATAATTTCGTTCGTGTATAGGTTCCGTTTCTCGAATCCTTAAGATTCTTGGATTAGTATATTAAGAAAATTTATTCAAAATATTAAGTTATAAAAATTTAATCCCTGATGAATAGTAGTATTTTACTAATCACAACAGTTATATAAAAATTGTTTTTATAGAATTCATTATATATCACTATGTAAAATAATTAACTTATCGTTATAATTCGTATTCGAGTTTTTTATGTCCGTGGGTTCGTATTAAGGAATTTTAATTTCAAATATTACATTTATGTAATTTTTACCTTTGATGAACAGTAACTATTACTGTTCATCACAGTTTATAAAATTGTTTTTATAAAGTTAATTATATATATATATATATACATAACTTGTAAAATTCGTATCTTGTTCGTTATAATTCCGTTTTTCGAGTTCCTTACATGCTTACGATCCTTATGAAAAGTACTATTTTTATAAAATATAAAATGTATGGTATTTAGTTCGAATCCTAACAGTAGGTATTAAAATATAATTAGGGTTTTTAATAAAGTTAGTTTGTAATCATTATTGTTTAAAGACCTTGCACCATAATTTCAACCAAGTTGTTGTACCGTATATCTTACATGTATTTAGTCCTCTAAATGTTCATGTCATTTGTCCATATGAAATCATCAAATACTTTATATAACTTAAAAATGAATCTAGGTGGTGATTAACTTATGCAACAAGTATGTATACAATAGGAAATTAATGAATGAACATTGAATACTTTAAATAGACCTTATAGAAGTCAAGTAGGATGATGAACACAAGATGTAAACCCCAATCAAGCCTTCAAAATCAAAACCCTAATCAAGAAAACCCTAAATATGTTTTCTTGATAATTCCTTGTTAAACCCGAATCCAAGCTTCCCAACACCTTGAGTAGTCTTAGGTAACCTTAGAATGAACACTTGAATGCTTGTATTGCCTTGGATGAAAAATTAAAATGGAACCCTAATAGATATATGTGTGCCGTGGGTTTTGAGGCTCAAAGGAGAGAGTTCTTGGTTGATTTTGCTTGTAGGAAGAGTAAGAGTATAATGGTAAACCTAGGGATTTCTTTATATAGTATCTTGGAAACCATGAAACAACCTTAAATCTAAACCATGAGCTTGAAGTGGTTAAAGGACAAGTTGTAAGAGCTCTCCTCCTCCCTAGGAGGAGGCCACGGCTCAAGGACACCAAGAGTACCAAGATTAGACAATATCTATATCTTAGGGTCCAAGTACAAACTTTTGGTAAGAAAATACACATGATAGTAAATAATTAGTAAAGTGTTGTAATTTATTTCCTTGTGTAAAAAGCTATATCCGGTTTAAAGGAGTAACAGTAGAAAAAAAATAAATTTTGCGTATTGGGTATAAATGATGAGGTATATTGTATTGAGTGTAGATGGGTAAAAAAGAGCTTCACCAGCGTATGGTGGGGGGGGCGACCGAATGTAACTTTTATTGCGAAACGTAAGCGTTTTACGTAACCAACAAAAAATAAATTATGAAAAGTTATAAATTATACTCCTAATAATCATATAACACTTGCTTGATGTAAACTTTAATTTGTTTGGTGTCCGTTTACATTGAACGTTGATTTTTAGTTTACGCGATTTAACTATAAGATAATAATTAAAAGCGAACGTGTAAAACTCTAAAAATAAATAATGGAATTTATTAAAGTTGTAAATAACCTGAAAATGAGAAATGTTACAAATGCTCTTCATTAAAAATCTGGAATCCACCAGAAAATTACGAGAACTATGAAAAAGGCTAAGCTCGGAGGGTTGTACTAGGGGTATCCTTTACTAAAAATAAGTGCATGGCAAGGGTGTTGGATAGTTATATGATCGGTGTGACCATCATAACAATTACAGGTTTGAAATATGGGTTAATCCTAGTGCCTCTTATCTAGCAAATCCTGAAACTCACTATGCGGTCTCGGGATGTATCACAAAAATAAGTTCTAGAATTTAATATACTACTGGTACACTTACATGGGTACCAAAAATGGATACCCAAATTCCTATAGATCTAAAGGCGAACCTCACATTTTTGGGGTGGAATTTTGAGGGTTATTGTGCCAGTCATATAAATTCCTATCCATGAGACGCTAATAATACTTGGTTTTCGTCAGTATATGTCATAAAAAAATTTAAATTTTGGTTAAAATTACCTTTTTATGCTATGTTTCGATATATTACCCATCATTTCAAGGACAAAGCAAATGGCAAATGAAAGAATAGTTTCTAAGGCTTATTTCCCCCTACACTTAAGTTGAACATTGTCCCTAATGTTCTATAAAAGTACTCGTAAAAATGAATAAAGAGAAAAGAAAACAAGTAAACCAAACTAGTACTTCCCTAGTTTGCTCAATAATGAAGAAGAAACATGCGATAATTGGTTAAATCGTCCTCCAAGAATCGTCCAATAAAACTTCCTAAGAATTTCCAAGCTTCTTCTCGTCAAATATATCCTGTAATCATAGACAAAGAAAACTACACCAAGCATAAAATCGACGGGATAAATTAATATACAACATGAATTTAGGGTTTTGACTCTATGAAAGCAGGTTAGATAGGATGAGAGTAATGATATAATTGTAGGTTTATGCAGGTTTACAAAAGAATTACAAGTTTTAAATATTACACATTTTATTTTTCAGAAATAATTGAAAATTTTCGAATTTTCACATATCTGGAGGCGCGACGCTGTCAGGGATAATCCTGACGCCGTCTCCAGCGTCTATGAAAATTTCTTCTTCGTTTTTAAAGAGAAATTTCCTCTACGCAATTTTATAAGTCAAATATAAAGAAAGTATTGTATATAAACCTGGAATTAATCATAAAAATCATATGACTCGAAACTGACGCGAATTAATCTAAACAATTTATTTCAAATGTTTGAATTTGGTTCTAAAAACTAGATATTTCCCCTATACTTATTTTGTTGCAAAATACCTTTGATTGCAAATAAGATGAAGTTGCAAACAAACAAAGCATGATTACAAGATAATTCAAACATAATAAAACAAACAGTAAAGAATTAAAACACAAGACACTCCTAATATGTGATAAAGTAAATATTAGG
Organism: Tanacetum coccineum; assembly: GCA_026074375.1. NCBI lineage: Eukaryota > Viridiplantae > Streptophyta > Magnoliopsida > Asterales > Asteraceae > Tanacetum > Tanacetum coccineum. The sequence goes on from BQNB010210866.1 coordinate 8,526, forward strand.
TTGCCTCCCAAAAAGGGATTTTCTTTATTTACGAGTCTTGTAGCTAGACTCGAAGTCACACGTCCTTACGTGATTTCTCCTTCATCATCCATTCCAGTCACATATTCGGGTCCAAGCTCTAGGCATTCTTTGTAAAACCTTAATATCTTGCTCATCACGTACTCTACTCCTCTTCTTCCATCTTCATTGTTCCTAAGGTAGACTGGTTTGGTGTGCTCTTTTTCTAAGTCTGACAGTGAATTGTACTGTTCTATTTTACAAGGCATCTTATAGGCAACTTCATCGGTCTCGTTAATGAATCTTACAACACCTTCGGGTGGGTCGTGAGTCATGTTGGATATTTCAACAAAAGGTCTCCCTAGGACTACTTGTGACAACCTAGGGTCTATAATTGAACTAATATCCTCAACAATCATGAAGTCTATGATATAGGTAAAGTTTCCTAAGAAGACATGCATTTCTTTAATCCTTCATGTGAAATTGCTAACTCCTCTATTCGAGTTTTCCCTAGGGTCAAGTTTTCTTCTCATGATCCAATTATACATCATTCGGGTCATGATATTTAGAGTGGGGTTAGTGTCAATGTAGGCTTTTTCCACATGCAAATGTCCAATGTTGCATGGTATCTTGAGGTTTGATGGCCATCCTTTCGTGATGATGGGGTTCATTAGAAATATCGAAGGGATTGGACCACACATAAGATACTTGTGATATGCTAGTTCACTCCTAGTTGGGAACATGTCAAAATACTCCACTTCTTGTTCTACTTCTTCGGGTTCCTCCTTGTGGGAATCATCATTCTTCTGGACTATCTCAATAAACATCACGTCGCCGTCATCCCCTTTTGTGCAGACAAGTTCGGTGTTGGTCGATTGAGGAACCAACCCGAGCGATTCGAAGAATGAATTAAGTTTGAGGACCTTTTCGATGATTGATGTGTCGTTGTGTGGTGTTTATTTATAAAAGTCCAAGTTTTAAATTTATATTTTGCCGACTAACAAAAAACAATACTTTAACAGGCAGTGTACCCGATCGGTAGTAGTTTCATGGTAAGTAGGGTGTCGAACACTTGGAGCGAAGTTAAATCTATCAATTTATTAATATCTTGATTATCTAATATATGTTAATTCTATTCTATTCTAGACCTATGTTAAACCTATGTCAGTCCTAATCCTAATTCTAACGGGTAAAAGAGGGTTTTCAGCCTAAGAAACTGGCACGGTTTGGTTGGTGACTACAATCAATTCAATGCACTTTAACACACACAAGAAAATAAACATAAGATAAAAGAGCGATCGAGCCAAATATAAGAAAACTGTATTAACTATTATTAATCTGATTAGAACGTTGGTTTGTTTATTAAGTGCAATGATTTCTTCTCTCGAGGTGGCATATCATTCTTAGACTTAGGCGTTACATCATCCTAAGACCTAGACACATTAATTATGTCACAATCAAAGCATCCACATAAAGCATCCTTATTTGCTGATTATAATCTATCTTATGGATTAAAGCAATGGTCATCTTGTTAAACCCTAGCTCATAGAGACTTTACCCACTTACTGCTTAACGGCAATTTATACACTAGTAGTCCACTTGTCCAACTATCCAATGGAATCAGAACGTTATTTGTAGAATTATGTAACACCCCCAAAATGGGTCGCAGCGGAATAAGGATCCGGGGCATGTTACTTCAAGATCAACAGCACAAGATA
>BQNB010210867.1:0-10240 GCA_026074375.1 Tanacetum coccineum
TTTTGCACAATTAGTCCTTAGGTTTTATTTTAATTAGTTTAATTAATTTTGATTAATAATTAGGGTTAGTTTTAATTAAAAAATATATCTTTGCTTCATTCAAATCAGGATCCGAACCTAAACGTGGTTTCAATTTCACTAGTCGTTGGGGAAACGACCCGGGTGATCATACTTGCCCGGTGAAACATACGTATTATATATTATATTATATATATTTTTGAGAGTGAATTTTATCAAGGGTAACTTGGTAATTTTCTTAATTACTCTTTTAAAAGTATTATATTTTATATATATTTTTCGTGTGTAAAACTTAACAATCAAAAATCTACCATGAATTCCACAAATGCTTCTTCTTCAAACCCTTCCAAGAAAATTAAATTAACCATAATCCCTCCTAGACAACTATTTGTCAACATCTTTAGTGATGAAGAATTCATCACTACACCTTCTCCTACCACCACTTCTTCATCTCCAACTCCTCCAAATGCACCATCAAAAACTCCATACACAAATCAAACCTCCTCAAGCCAAGATAATACATCTTCTTCTTTTCAATCAAAACTTCAGATTTCACCTTCATCCTCTCATGAACCAACCTCTCCTCAACCTTTGAACCCTTTACTTGAGAACATCTTGGATGTCCCTCCTAGACCTTTAAACCCTCAACCACTTTAAAGCCTTCCTTCTTTGGATATCACTCTATCATTATCACCAATCACACCTCTTAAAAATCTCTCAAGTCCACCTTCACCATCACTACCACCACCTCAACCTCCTATCATGGGGCATCAACTCCACTACAACTATCATGACTATCATGGATTAACTTGTATTTGTTGTTTCCACAACTGTAACCTCTACTTGAACCTTAGAGATGAAATGAACATTATGTTTGCTCATGTTGAGTATCTTTTAACTACCGCCTTCACAACCCATTTTCCACCTCCACTATAGACCCTTTTCAAATGGTTTAATAATGGAAAATCCAACAACATTTTGTTTAAAAGTCACTCTCTATGAATCATGAATCATTTAAGACTTATGTAGTATTATGTCTCTTTATCTTGTATTAGTTCTAGTGTTATTTTGCATGAATGTATTAGTTGGTTGTGCTAATGTATGATTTTCTTGTTGGTGGAATGAAAATCTTCTTTTGTTAGTTTAAATACAATGTGTTATCTTGAAGAATATTTGTCATGCCATATTTGCTTGCACTTGTACTTCTAACCTTGTTTTGTAGCAAACAAATTATCGTAAGATCGATCCCTTGGTGCCCCGAACAAGGGGGAATTACATCAAGGGGGAGTCTTTTATCATCGATTTCTTTCTCTCTACTACGACTCGACGATCAACCTTTTTGGATTCGACAAAAAGGAGGAGAAATAGAATTAAACTCATTAATAATTTATAAACTTCTATTTTTATACTAAATGAGTTTATGTTTTGTCATCATCAAAAAAGGGAGATTGTTAATACAAATAATGTCTAAAAACGTTATTTATATTTTTCGACCTCTCAATGTTTTGATAATAACAAAATGTGAAAACGTTTATGATAAAATTAAACGTTTATAAATTACTAATCATAAAATTCTATTTCTAAGATTAATCACTTAAGGTATGGATAAACAAATCATTAAACATGATTAGTGATCAAGAAAATATTTTCCTTAAACCTTACATTTCTACAAATGTGTTTTTATAAAAATATAAAAACAAAATATTTATTCATTAAAAGAAATGTTTTATTAAAAACATAAAATTTGAAATTCAAATTTTCCCCCCAAAATAGAAGGTTCTATAACAGATACAACCTTCACCACAAAAGGACAAAAAAGGGAGCGGAGTCTAGTGGCGGCCCCCTTTTAGGCCTGGTGGCCCCCTTATATATAAGGGACCGCCACCAGCAACGGTCATTTTTGTCCCCTATAAATACTGGGCCACCCCATCTAAAAAACAGAACCTCTTGCCATGAATTTTCTCAAATTTATTTTTCTCTCTTCTTCTTTTCTTTCTAAAACACATATCTTGATCACTAACATATCTTGATCTTGTTTTCAAGTGATTAATTCTTTCTTCCTCCCTTCTTCTTCTTCTTCTAATCAAGTGCAAGAGAAGAACAATCGTATTCTTCTACATACGATTTGTTATCAAGTGATCTCTCTCTTCCTCCTCAAGATCACATATCTTCATTACATTTACTTTGTGTTGTTGTGTAAATTGGATTGAGTGTAGTTGCAATAGTGTAAATTGTGTATTGGTGTAATTTGGATTGTGTGTCAATCCAAGGTTATATATATCTTGTGAATGCATAAAGACTTTGTGAAGTCTTAGATTGGTTCTAGCTAAGATTAAGACTCGACATCTAACTTAGTGTCGGAAAAGAAAGTAAGCGACGTGTAAACGGTTTTCTCCGCCTAAAGGGAGCTTGTTGACATAGTGAAATCTCGAGTGGAGTACTCGGGGAGTGGAGTAGGAACGAAGAGGTGCTTCGTTGCCGAACCACTATAAATCTTGGTGTCTTGGTTTGATGGTTTCTTTCTCTATCTCTTTATTGTTAATGCTTACTTAGTTCATTATATTAGATAATTGTATAACACATTATTTACAACACCACTTAATTATTTTTTTAAGGGGTTTAACACAACTGCGGGCAAAAATTGACTTTTAAATGCGTAAATCGTTAAGCTGATCATCGCGCGTAAACTAAAAATGAATCATACCAATGTCACCAGGCAGTAAACAATTAATGTTCAAAACATCAACAGCAAGTGTTATAGATGTATATGAGGATTAATTAAAAACTTTGTATTTCATCATTTATATTTTATTAGCTAACGTAACAGAAAGACTTCTACGTTTCACAATAAAAACAACGCATTCGGCATACACCACAAGGAAGCACCAAACAACCTAACTACGCCTTAAATGAATACCCACTAATACAACCAATACCAACAAATAATCAAAATAACTAACATCACATAATATCGTTAATATGCATGCAACGTAAATTTTTGAGGATACGGGCCAAGAATTAACAAGCTTGTCCATTAAATATCTAGAATATTAGAAATTATCTAGCACAACAAAAACTCTTACACCCATGATCAATCTTGACACTTCTTAACCTGTGCAAGGACTTTAGAAAAGTAAACCATGTTAGGTCAAACATAAAAATATTTTTACCTAAACTATAAATACACATGCAAGCATAAGTAAAACTTTGCGCATAAACATCTTTACTTACAAAATATCATTTTCTTTCCTATTTCATAAAGACGCAAAAAAAAAAAATGAAAAGAAAAAAGAGAATATGAGAAAAAAAAAAGGAAAGAAACAAGGAAAAATAAAGAAATAGTTAGAAAAAAAAAAAAAGAAAAAAAAAAATAAAAAAAAAAAAAAGCACAAAAAAATAAAAAAAAAAAAAAAAAGATAAACCCACAGGACAGTACCCAAACAAACCGTCCCGCCAACTCCCCCCTCGCGCAGCAACTTGCTCTACCACCCTCAAGCGCCCCCCCGGCTCCCCCCTCCCCCCCTTCACCCCCCCTCCAGCCCCATGACCTCGCACTAACGACCCCCACCTGCCCCCCCTCCCCCCCCCCAATCCACCAAACTCCCCCCCCCCCCCGTACCCGACCACCCCGACCAACCGAATGTTGCTCCCCCCGCAGCCCCCGGTCCGCCCGACCCCCCCCCCACCCCCCCCCCCTCCCCCTGTCCCTCCCCACGCCAACGAGTCCCACCCCCACCCACCGCCCCCACCCACAAATCCCCCGCCCCCCAACCCGCCACCCACCCGACGATTCTCCCCTCATCCCTCCCACCGCGCGAACACCCACGCCGCCGGCCCCCCGCGACCCAAACCGCCGCCCCACCCGTGCCATCGAACACACCCTCCCTCCCCGCTCCTACACCCCCCTCCCAGTCCCCCCCTCACTACACTCCCCCCCCCCCCCACGACAATCCCACCCTCCACAATCCGCAGCCCTCCTCCCCCCCTCCCCCATCACCAACACAAGTATCACCAGCGTTCCCCCCCCCCGCGCCCATTCCGCTCGAGACCCCCCGAACGCCCACCGCCCCCCCCACTTAGACCCTCCTTACGCCCTCCACCCCCCCTCCCTCCCACCCCGCCCCCGCCATCCCCTACAACCAATCTCAAACCCCCACCCCCTAATCTACGAATCCCCTCGCCCCGCTCCTCCCACCCTGCACCACAACCCCCTCCCCACCCCCCCCCCCCCCCCACCGCACCAACCCCACCAGCCCCCCCCCCTCCCCCCCCCTCAGCGCGCCCCCCCCCCCTCCGTCCCCCGTGCAAATCCCCTCGCGCCCCACCACCCCTGCATCTGCCTTGCGCCCTACCCCCGCCCCCCAACGCCCCTCTCCCCCCCCCCCATTGCCCCTACCCATACAATGCCCCCCCCCCACGTCCCCCGCCACCAACACCCCCCCCCCCCCCCCCCGCCCTCCTCCCGCCAACCCCCCACCCACCCCTCAATGGCCAACCCCCGCCCCCCCCCCACCCCCCCATCCCTCCCTAGACAATTTCCCCCACCCCCCCCCCTGCAAGCCCCGAGCTTACACTACACCCCACGCCCAACCTCCGCACACCTCCAGCACCCATCTACGTCTACCCATCACTTTAACCCCCCCCCCACAACCTCGCGCCCCCCCCGCCCCCCCGCCTCCCCCCCCCCCCCCCCCCCCCTCCCCCCCACCTCCCCCCCCCCCCCACCCACCGCCCCCCCCCCCCCCCCCCCCCCCCCGCCCCCCGCCCCCCCCCCTCCCCCCCCACCCCCCCCCCCCCCCCCGCCCCCCCCCACCCACCCCCCCGGCCCCCCGCCCTCCCCCCCCCCCCCCCACCCCCCCCCCCACCTCTCCCCCCCCCCCCCCCGCCCCCCCCCCCCCACCCCCCCCACCCCTAACCCCCCCCCCCCCCCCCCGCCACCTCCCACCCCTCCCCCCCCCCCTCCCCCCCCCCCGCCCAATCACCCCCCCCCCCCCCCCTCCCCCCCCCCACCCGCCCACCCCCCCCCCCCCCCACCCCCCCCCCAACACGCCCGACCACCCCCCCCCACCCCCCCACTCACCGCCCCCCCCCGCCCCCCCCCCCCCACCCACCCCCCCCCCCGATCCCCCCCCCCCCCCCCGCCCCCCCCCCCCCCCGCGACCCCCCCCCGCCCCCCGCCCCCCCCCCCCCCCCCCCCCCCCCCCCCCCCCCTCCCCCCCCCCCCCCCCCCCCCCCCCCCCCCCCCCCCCCCCCCCCCCACCCCCCCCCCCCCCACCCCCCCCCCCCCCCCCCACCCCCCCCCCACCCGCCCCCCCCCCCCCCCCCCCCCCCCACTCCCCACACCAACCCCCCCCCCCGCCCCCCCCCCCTCCCCCCCACCCCCCCCCCCCCCCGCCCCCCTCCCCCCCCCCCCCCCGCCCCCCCCGCCCCCCACCCCCCGACCACCCCCCCCCTCCCCTCCCCCCCGCCCCCACCGCACCACCCGCCCACCCCCACCCACCCCCCCCCCCCCCCCCCCCCCCCACCCCAACCCCCCCCCCCCCCCCACCCGACCCCCCCCCCCCCCCCCCCCCCCCCCCCCCGCTCCCCCCCCCCTCGCCCCCCCCCACCCCCCCCCCCCCCCCCCCCCCGCCCCCCCCCCCCCCCCACTCCCCACCCCCCCCCCGGGCCCCCGCCCCACCCCCCCTCCCGAGCAACGACAGCCCGCCGGGCGGCTCCCCCCCCCCCCCCCCACAGCCCACCCCCCCCCCCCCCACCCCCCCCCCCGCCCACCCCCCCCCCCCCCCCCCCCCCCCCCCCCCCCCCCCGCTCCCACCCCCACCCACCCCGCCCCTTCTCCCCCGCTCCCCCCCCTCCCCCCCCACCCCCCCCCCCTCCCCCCCCCCCCCCACCCCCCCCCCCCGCCCCCCCCCCCCCCCCCGCCGCCCCCACGCCACACCCCGCCCCCCCCCCCCCCCCCCCCTAACCCCCCCCCCCCCCTCCCCCCGCCCCCCACCCCGCGCCGGTCCCCCCCACCCCCCCCCCCCCCCCCCACCCTCCCACCCACCCCCCCCGCCCCCCCCCCCCCCCCCCCCCACACCCCCCACCCCCCCCCCCCCCCCCCCACCCGCCCCCCCCTCCGTCCCCCCCCCCCCCCGCCCCCCCCCCCCCCCCACCCCCACCCCCCCCCCCCACGCCCCCCCACCACCCCCCCCCCCCCGCCCCCCCCCCACCCCTCCCCCCCCCCCCCCCCCCCCCCGCCCCCCCCCCCCCCCCCCCCCTCCCCCCTCACCCCCCCCCGCCGACGCCCCCCCGCCCTCCCCCCCCCCCCCCCCCCCCCCCCCCGCCCCCCCACCCCCCCCCCCCACCCCCCCCCCCCCCCCCCCCCCCCCCGCCCCCCCCGCCCCCCCCCCCCCCCCCCCCCCCCCCCCCCCCCCCCCCCCCCCCGCCCCCCCCCCCTCACCCCCCCCCCCCCCCACTCCCCCCCCCCCCCCCCCCCACCCCCTCCCCCCCCCACCCGCCCCCCCCCCACCCCCCCCCCCCCGCCTCCCACCCCCATCCCCCCCCCCCCCCCCCGCCCCACCCCCCCCCCCCCCCCCCCCCCCCCCCCCCCCAAAAAACAATCCCGTTTGTAACCCACTCCCCGGGTTTTTTTTGTTTTTTTTTGTATTTTTTTGTATAATGTTTACAAAACTGTGACACGGAAAAAACAGAACAAAAAATATAAAGTTTAACATGTCAAAAGTATGAAACTGTCAAAAATTACAGAACAAAAACTGATAAAAAACTGCATTACATTGTAAAAAAAGGAATACAAAAGAATTCTTTAATTACCTTTTACACTGTTCAAAGTTGGGCAAGGGTACCATAGTACCCATAACTAAAAAAAGAAATCACCTAACTCGTACAACAAGTTTCTTACACACCTTTTTATATCATCATAACCTCTTTTGACGGAATGACGCAGACGTTTGCTTAATTATATAACTATACAAAAGGCAGACGCCCCGTGGGTCGGGTCGCATTAAATTTTTTGACCCGGGCCCACCCCCACATTAATGAAAAGTTTTTTTTTTTTTTTTTTAACAGTTACTTATTTCTTTTTTTATCATTTTTTTTCCCTTTTTTTTCTGAAAATTTTTTAAAAATAAAATTTTCCTTTTTTTTCCTCGGAATACCCTCTCGCACTGTTGGAGTAATCGGTATGTTTTTTTTTGAATATTTTTTTTTAACAGTTAGTTTTTTTTTTACCAGTTTTTTTCTCATTTTCCTTTTTTTCTTCAAAAAGTTTTTAAAATAAAACTTTCCTTTTTTTTTTTCCCCTCGGAAATAAAACCCTCATCAAATACGTTGTTTAGTACCATCGGGTCTGTTTTTTTAATTAATAAATCATTAAGTTTCCTCAAACCGCGCAGCTGCCTAATAGTCCCCGCAACGGCGCACTGTTCCACCATTTTTTTTTTCCTTTTTTTAATTCAAGAAAGTTCCTTAAAATAAAATTTTACCTTTTTTTGCCCTCGGTAATACCCCTCGCATTAGCAATAAATGGCCTTTTGCATTAGTGTCCATTAAATTGCAACCGTGGTTGACCGGGGGTGCATTTAATCACGCCGGCTCATCAACCTACCCTACCGTTCGGTTTTTTTCTTTTTTTTTTTTAGAAAAAAAAAATGTTTTGTTTTAATACCTCTCTCTCGCGCCCATTGTTTTGAGTCATCGGTCGGTTTTTTTATTTATAATAACAATGTAGAACTAACCACATTTAGCGCTTCAGTACATTAAGTTCATTAAAATGCACCGGGTTTGACCCGACCCGTTCCGAACATTTTATTAATTTTTTTTTAATAGTGAGTGTTTTTGCGTGTCCTTTTCCAAAATATCACATCTGCATTTTTCAGTTATCGGTATTGTCGGGTCGACCCGACCCGGTCCGCCCCGACCCGTTCCTTTTTTTATTTACGAAATAGCCCCTCAAATATTTACGAAATTACGCCCCTCGCACTATTGTGTTAAATACGAAAACAACCCTTTTTAAATTTTTTTTAAAAAAAAACCCTTTCCCCACAACGGATCGAGCCGTTAGCTTTTTTTAGAATGCACTAAAACAGTGCTTGAAATCGGTCGTTTATTAACGACCGTTGATTAATATTCATATTTTTTACAAAAGATATACCCTTCTAACACTTCCAGACCAAACACCGCCAGCAAACATCCCGCACGAGACGCGGTGAACCTAACATAGTTATGTAAACACAGATATTTTTCTATCGAGCAATTCGTGCTGATAACGTGTTGTAAATATAAAGAATAAGAACACAAAAATAAAAGAGAAGGAGAACATTCTTATTATGAGATGATTCCAATATGTTACAATCAGGAGGTATTTATAAGGCTAGTAACAAACCCTAACTTGTTACAAAAGATGATGAATAGCCATAAGCCCATAAGCCTATAACATTTTACAATAGAAACACGTTTTAATCTATAAAAATGTTAGGATGTATTTAAGAGACTAGTGATGCATCTAATTGTTATTTGTTCATCTGTAAAATGTATGAGTAAAGTGAATAATACATCAATGTGGTTTCTACAAAGACCGTCTCATGTCTCTAGCTCATATTTTGCTCAATTTTCATCCATCCGTTACTAAAAGTGAGCCATCATACATCCCTGAGGACGAAAAGTGCAAATATTTTGTCAGACAAAGAGAAAAAGTGGGGCAAAAATATATCCCTATGATTTGCAAAAAGTTCGTCTCACATCCTCACGTGACCATCATTTTTCCCCTTTAACTGACAAAATATTTGCACCGTTCGTCCTCTGGAATGTATGACGGCTAGGGGTGTTCAAAAAACCCGAGAAACAGATAAACCGAGCCGAACCGCTCAATCCGAAACCGAAAACTCGAAACCGAAACCGAAAAAACAGACTTATCACGGTTCAGGTTTGGTTTTTAGTTTTAGATATCCGCGGTTAGCCGAACCGAGCCGTGTATAATATAAATGAAGGTCTTTAACTAAATATTTAAATAATTGAAAAAGATTTGACTATATTATTGCACTACTAATATTGTATAATGACTATTTTGTTCCTATGTAAACATTCGATAAACATTTATGTTTGAAAATTGTTTAACGTGATCGTAACATACTAATGTCTAACTAATATTTTTTGTTAGTTTGTTACACATGTTTAATTAAATGCAATTATAGTGACCAAATAACTTTAATATGATTTTAATCTATTCAATTTATTTAATTTTACTAAAATGACATTTTAGGTTCAAGATCATGTAATTGTTCATACGTTAAACTCGATTAAACATCTAAAGTAGTTAACCATAACTCGAACTGTGGGTAACAACTCATTTCGGGTACCCTCGTGTCTGGTTACCCGCCTAGTACGGTTCGGTTTCGGATAGTAAAATGAATTACCCACCCCGAGATGGATAGTATAAATTTTCCAACTAACCGAACCGAAATGCCCCGTGATCACCCCTAATGGCGGCTCATTTTTGCTAACAGATGGATGAAAATTAAGCGAAGTATGAGCCATGGACGTAAGACGGTCTTTTTAAAAACCACAGGAATATATTACGCACTTTACTCAAAATGTGTTTATTGTTATTTCTTATTCTTTAAAATTTAAAATTTCTTATTCTAACAAAGTCAAGAAAGAGTGTTGAAGTGTACAAAAGTAGATCAAGTTGATGAACAATATAATTCTAGTTTTAAGTTACATACGACATAATCTATGTGCTTAAATAAGGCAAAAAAACGAATATACAACTCCATAAATAAAAAATGCGTGCCTTTGATTGTGCCATTAATTTATCTTAATGTGGTATAGTCAACAAGACTAGAAGTAAAATCAAAACCATGGATCAAAATCAACGAAAACGACTTGGTACTCAAAATAGTTTTTCTTTTCTTACTTTGTTTCCTTTCTGTAATAAAAAGTCTAACGTTTCTTTTTTACTATTAGAATAGTGCATCTTTAATGCTGCGACGACACTTTTAAAGAGGGCCGTCTCGTAGTTTTCGGTGGCCCTAGGCAATAGCAACAAAGAGGCCTCGTTACATTTGTAAATTAAAGAGAAGTTGAACATAAACTTATATTATATGGCTAATATATGTTTGTTATTATACATATTTATATGCAAAATTCGATTAAGTAATTTGCTCTCTCTGTCGCATCTCTTTTACGCAGATGATGCTCTGATTATAGGGGAGTGGTCTAATGA
>BQNB010210870.1:0-10239 GCA_026074375.1 Tanacetum coccineum
TCCGGGTTGTCTCCCGGGAAGCACTTTTGTTTACAGCGAAGTCTTTAAGTTAGACTTTTCTTCAGCTTCTCTTCACCATTATTTGGTGCCCGTCACCTTCCATTTGTTGTCCTTTTTTTGAAATCTATCTTGGTAGATTATGGACATATTATCTTCGTTTCTTTCCCAAATATCAAATTCACATCTTCTTATAGCAATATATTCTTCATTGGGTCTAAGCGAGTACTAAATAGCTTCAAACTTTTGTCTTGCATATTCTTTTGTTAGATTGCTCATCAATAGATTTGGATGTATTTCTATATTTGCGCTTCGTCTGACTTTGTTCATCTTCCTTTTCGGTGTCGCCTTTTTTATGTGTTATCAGATAAGGTTTGAAGAACGAGTCAGTAGTAGTATTGTTACTACTCAAGATGCTGTCATCCATTCGTCTCTTATTCCGCTCTTATTCATCCAAGCATGGTGTCACACCCTGACAATGACGGAAACTCGAGAATGCAATCATTATTGATCATCATACACTAAGATACAAAACTAGAGAAACTACAATGCATAAACTTTCATAGTGTATGAATACCATCAACCTGAACTAACTCGAGTGATTGGCCCCAAATCGCCAACTAAAATCTGCAATCGCTTACAGTTATTTTATGCATCTCAGCATGGGGGTCCATATCCAAAAACGTAATCCAAAACATCCAAATACTAGAATCAAACAACAAGCAAGCAAGACTTCACATGAAAATCCAATCGGGATACTTCTAAGTCTGCTATCACAATCACCAAACTATTCCTTTTTCACTTCACCTAAAAATGATACTCGAAAACATCAACAATTAATGTTGGTGAGCTCGTAAGTTTGACCTTAAACCCAAAAGCTGTGCCAATATTTCAACAGTGGACAATAGTGCTATATGACAGTAAATATATGCAAACAACCTTAGCATCACCGCTAATCAATAACCATATGTCACTTACGCACCTAAAGGGGGTCCCTACCAGTGGTAGCACTAAAAATTAGGGGGAGGACCACACACAAACTGGGTAGGCTACCATCACTCCCAATAATCACACACATACTGGGTAGGCGTACCCATCTGCTCCAAACAATCATACAACACATAATATTCACATAGCAGTCATAAGCACATTTCTGTGTCCATAAAACAACACAGTTCGCCACAGATCCAATTCAAAACATTTCACATAACACATTTGGTAGTATCATTTTCCCCAACAGAAAAACAGTAAACATTTGGGATTCGAGTAACTCACCTCAAGCAAGTGTTTAGCACCATAAATCTCCAATCACACAAGCAAATGCAACGACGACCCGACACGACTGTAGTCCAGTAATGTCACAATTTTCATCATCCAATTCCATAAACAATCTTCACGTTTGATGCATCGATTTAGACGGCTAGTTGGTACAATTACCAAATAATTTAGTAGTAGTGGATGGTTGACGACATCATCCCAACAATCAGATCAATCTCATTACTCGATAAGTACATTACTCTACTATTTAGTAGATAAATAGATAAGTAATATAATTAAATATTTAGAATAAGTAATTATAAATATATCTGACAAGTCATTCGGTAACCTTAGTCCTTAAAATAATCGAATACGGTTAAAAATGAAACGTTTTACTCATAATAAACACATGGAGGAGTTTGAGAAAAACATTACATTTTTTGTCTTTAGTGAATTTATTAAATAACTAAAATAATTAAATAATATTTTATTAATTAAAATCAAAAATCATGTTTTTAGAAAAATTTCTAAGTATAAATTTTTTACGAAATTTTGACATGACCCGTACGCTCATACAACGTTTTTTCAAGGTTTCAAACCTTATTTTCAAACATTTTTCATAAATTTGACACTTTTCGACAAAATTCCAAAATCTTAATCTTTAACGTTTACTAAAACGTTTTTCCCAAAATATCGTTCAATATCACTTTGTAAATACATTTTCACTTTCAAAAGTCCGTCAAAACTCTCATAACAACTAAATATCGCTTATTGTGCTTTAAGGCCCAACAAGGGTCCATTAAGATAAAGATATTTATACGTCCAAAATTCGATCCAAGACCAACCCAAGGTCCATTTTTACTTATTTAAGATATACTTTATAGTAGAAAATAATCCAGAACACAATAAGGCCTTCCATTAAGCCTCGGCTTAAATAGACTTATTGGGCCGTGAGCCCATATGCTCCAAAATACGTATATTAAGCTTGAAAATAAACTAATAAGCTACGTATCACATTTGGTTACTATCATAAGCCTCAAAAATAGTCCACAACATACGCCAGTAAACACAAAAAATAATCAAAATCAGCTTTCCTTGTAATTTAGGAAATTTTTCGTGATATAATGCCCAAATAAGCCAGAAAAAGCTTAAACTCAGCCCGAATAAGCTATACATGCTCTTTATAAAAAATAAAAGGCTATCTAGAACCATATATTATTCAACCATCACGACCACAACATAAAAACTACAAAAACCTTTATTTTCCTTTTTATAACCCACGAACCAAACACCCTCTTTTTATTTATTTCGCTTCCAAAAATTGATTTTCACAACGATCAACTTGTACAACTAGCATCTACGCATCAAAATAAACCCAAAAGGACAAACAAAATTTAAATTTGAAAAATTACAAGAAAATCTTCAAAAATATATATTTCAACTCGAACCGGACAACCCAAACGTTGTTTAAATGAACACCCAAACACTCGTATCAACCCGGAATATCACGTTCTCGATCAAAGTTGGAAAATTTATGGTGGATTATGTTGGTGTAGGTGGCGGCCGAATAACACACACACACACACACACACACACACACACACACACACACACTTATGTGTGTTTTTTATATATTTTAAAATGATAAAGATTATAGGAAATGAAAGCATCTTATGTACAACCTTAGACAATGTTAGCTAAAATTAAGCCACCATGTCTCCCCTCTCTTTCTTGTAACCGGCCATGGATCCTATGTGGTCTCGGGCCTTTCTTTTCGTGTCAGGATCACTTAAATACTCGTAAAACTCAACCGTAAAATTTACCTCAAAGTTAATTAGCATTTTTATTCACCTTAAACATACTTTTCCATTAACCTAGAGTATTTACACGACATATTTTCACTTAAAACCCTTTCAAAACTCATCTGGACATTAACGGACGTGTAAGACTCGTTTTTCGGCATTTCTCAAAATTCACTTTGCAAACCCCAAAATACAAATAAACAATATAATACCTTCAAAGGGATATTAATCACAATTAAACACATTATTTATCACAATTCTCATACAAAATTCATCACCATCAACACAGGTACAAATCTAAATAAACAAAAAAAAAACAAAATCACAAAACACAAAACAAACAAAACAAAAACCCCAAATGCAAAATCAAAGAGTCAAAGGGACTATAAATAAAATATTCATAAACACAAAAAGGGCAAAGGTTACATTCTACCCCCTTAAAAAGAATTTCGTCCTCGAAATTCAACTACTAACATACACTAAACAAATGCGGGTACTTCAGTTTTCATCTGTTTCACGTTCCCACGTGAATGTCAGGTCCAGGTTTTGAATTCCACGGAACCTTTGCCGATGGCAATCTACTAAGATTCAACTTCTTAAACGCTCTTTCAAATCCTCCATAGGCTCTTCTACAAAATTCAACTTAGCATCAACTCGAATCTCATCAAGAGGCACTTGCAGTGTTGGATCAGCCAAACACTTCTTAAGGTTCGACACGTGAAACGTGTCATGAACACCGTTTAATTCCTCAGGCAAATCTAACAGATAGGCCACAGGGCCTACCATTTCAATAATCTCAAAAGGTCCAACAAATCTAGGTGCTAACTTCCCTTTCTTCCCAAAGTGTACCACACCTTTCCAAGGCGATACTTTAAGCAAGACTAGTCACTCACTAAAACTCTAGAGGCTTCTCCTCTTATCTGCATAACGTTTCTGCGATCACGTGCAGCCTTAGTCTATTCTTAATCTGCGAGGATCTTCTCAGTAGTTTCTTGCACTAACTCAGGTCCTATCAACTGACCTTTTCCAACCTCAGCCCGCATAATTGGCGAATGGCACTTTTTACCATACAATGCCTTAAACGGTGCACATCTCACACTAGAATGATAACTATTATTATACGAAAACTCAACCAACGGAAGATAAACATCCCAACTTCCTCCGAAGTCTTCTAAAGTCTGAATAGTACGCTCACTCTGACCATCGGTCTGAGGGTGATAAGCTGTACTCATGTCTAAACGAGTCCCTAATGCCTCTTGCATTGTATCAGGTTGCTAGAGCAATCCATATGACCTTTGATGCTCAGCCTTAACCTTCAGACAAGTCAAACACTTACTAACATACTCAGCTACATCCTTTTTCATTCCAGGCCACCAATACCTATCTCTCAGTAAGTTTCATAATACATTTTATCAGCTCCTGGGTGTATAGAGTACTTCGACTTATGGGCTTCATCCATTATAAGGGTTCTTACCTCACCCTTCAAAGGTACCCATATTCGATCCAGGTAGTACAAAGTTCCATTACTTCTTTGTTTTATCATCTCATCTAAACCTCTCTGTAATCTTGCAGAATTTCTCCCATCCTCCTTTTGGAGCTGCAGTTTCGTATCTTGATACTCGATGAAGGTAATATTTTAGCTCTAAACTTCTTAGGCTTTACTCTTTTCCTTCATACTTAGGGCATCAGTTACCACTATTGCCTTACCAAGTATGATAGGATTTCTAGTCATAATCCACTAACAAACTCTGATATCCAGCGACGTTGTCGCATATTCAACTCTTTCTGACTAAAGATATGTTGAAGACTCTTATGATCCGTATAGATGACACTCTTTGTCCCATATAGATAATGTCTTCAGATCTTAAGTGCAAACACGACCTCACCCAACTCCAAATCATGGGTAGTATAATTCTTCTCATGAATTTTCAACTGCCTCGACGCATAGGCTATCACTTTACCTCTTTGCATTAACACACAGCCTAGTCCTATCCCGACTCGCATTTACATTATCCACCAAGTCTTCCGGTCCATCGGGGAGAGCTAAAACAGGCGCATTACACAACTTATCCTTCAAGGTTTGAAATGCCAATTCATGTTCCTCACCCCAATCGAAAGTCTTACACTTCTGAGTCAAGATAGTAAGAGACTTAGCTATCTTAGAAAAGTTCTCAATGAACCTACGGTAATATCCAGCCAATCCAAAGAACGAACGAACCTCAGTCGGAGTTCTAGGGGCTTTCCAATTCTTAACAGCTTCAATTTTACTATAGGGTCTACATGCATCCCATTACCATTTATCACATGCTAGAAAATTGCACTTTTATAGCCAGAATTCACACTTAGAAAAACTTAGCATACATTCTTTCTCATTTTAAGCAGTCTAAGACTAACCTTAAAGTGCTCTACATTCTCCTCTTGAGTCTTTAGAGTAGATTAAGATATCATTTATATAATAAACTTATCAGATAGGCTACAAACTTATTCATCACTCATTGAATACTGCTCGGTGCGAAGTAAGACCAAAGGGCATTACAGTGAACTCGAAATGTCCATAACGAGTTCTAAATGCAGTCTTTGGAATGTCATCCTCATGCGCTCTCAGCTGATGGTATCTAGACCTAAGATCTATCTTCGAGAAAAACTACGACCCTTGCAGTTGATCAAATAGATAATCAATTCGGGAGATGTGGATAATGATTTTACCAGTCAACTTGTTCAACCTCTCTATAATCAATGCACAATCCTAAAGAACCTCATTTTTTTTATCGAACAATACCGACGTTCCCCAAGGCGACGAACTTGGTCGAATGAAACCTTTGTCTTGTAGTTCCTTGAGTTGTCTCGGCAACTCTTCCAATTCAGAAGGTGCCAAACGATAAGGAGACGTTGCTACTAGCATTGCTCCAGGGGTTAACTCAATCCGGAACTCAATTTCCTGAATAGGCGGTTATTCTAGATAATCATCGGGAATTACTCAGGAAAATCTTAAACCACAACAATCTTTCTAGTTTCTTATCACAGCCTTAGCACCCATCAAAAATTGCTTTCTCTTCTGGTCTCTTCCCTATACTTACGCACAACTTACCATCCGATAGTGCGTGTATCCTCACTACCTCTATGGAAAATTATTTCAGCCTTATAATTGGACAACCATTATACTTATACTCATATCAAATCTCATGCCCCAAAAGGTAACAAATTGATTGTAATGACAGGACCCCTTGATTTAGTTTGCAACCCTTAATAACCTTATCAATCTCTACTAGTTGCCCGCTAGCTATCTCAATCTTATATCTGAAACCTAAGTCGCTGGCGCCCACTCACCGCCACTCGCCCCCTCCCAACTATTTATGAAGTACGTGAAACAAACACATATAATTGGCCACCCTGATTCCAAATAAGATAGGTGGCACACATGATTTTTCCACAAGAAAACTTACTCCCGTCCGACAATGTTCGAATCCTGCGGCTCTTGCTCCCAACATGAATGCCCCACCCCTAGCTGGTTCCCTTGGTTTCACGACCCTGACCCGTTATTTAGCAGCAACTTGATTTGGACGATTTTCTTCCGTTCCTTGTGCCCTATTCAATTTAGGACAAGCTGACCTGACATGGTCGGTACCACCTACAAATCCTACCAAAATAATTAGGACAATCACCAAACTATTCCTCTTTCACTCCTCTGAAAAATGATACTTAAAAACCGTCAACAATTAATGTTAGTGAGCTCGTACGTTTGACCGTAAATACCCAACATTTTGTGCCAATATTTCAACAGGGACAATAGTGGTAAATGACAGTGAAATATATGCGCAAAACAACCTTAGCGTCACCGCTAATCTAATAACATTATGTACTTACGCACCTAAAGGGGCCTACCAGCTGGAGCACTAATTATTAAGGCAGTCCACACACGCAAAACCTGGGGAGGGTACCCATCCCGTATAATAATCACACAAATACTTGGTAGGCGTACCCATCCGCTCCAAACAATCATACAACATATAATATTCACATAGCAGTCATAAGCAAATATCTTGTCCCAAAAACAAAATTACATTTCGCACAGATCAATTCAAAACATTTAAACATCGCGTTGGAGTATATTTTCCCCCAACGAAAAACAATTAAAATAGGGTACGAGAATCACCTCACGCACGTCTTCAGCAACCAAATCTCAAACTACAAAGCCAAAGGCAACGACGCCCGCACTCGACCGTAGTCCAGTTTAAAATGCTAATTTAAGCTTCCAATTCCAAATACAATCTTCACGTTTGATGCATAGATTTTGACGCTTTGTATAATTACCCAAAAATAATTTAGTGGGTGTGATGGTGGCGATCATATTCCCTAATAGATCATATCATTCTCATTACTCGAATAATTACGTACATATATTATTTTAGAGAAAATAGATAGTAATAGCAGTAAATATTTATACATTAATATTTATAAATATATTCGACAAGTCGATTCGGTAACCTAGTCACTTCTAATTAATCCATAATACGGTTAATAATGAACTGTTTATCTAATAATAAAACATTAGAGAAAGAAGTTCGATGATATAAAAATATATTTTTCGTCTTTTAGTGAATTTATTAAATAAATAAAACAATTAAATAATATTTTATTAATTAAAATCAAAAATCATGTTTTAGAAAAATTTCATAGTATAAACATTTTACGGAAATCTTCGATTGACCCGTACGCTCATACAACGTTTTTCCAAGGTTTCAAACTTTATTTTCAACACTTTTCATAAATTCGACACTTTTCGACAAAATTCCAAAATCTCAATCTTTAACGTTTACTAAAACGTTGTTACCAAAATATCATTCAATATTACTTCGTAAAACTTTTCACATTCAAAAGTCCGCAAAAAATTTTTTTCCCATAACAACTTAAATATGCGTTCAATTGGGCTTTATGGCCCAAAAAGGGTGCCATTAAGATATTTATAAGCCAAAATAGATTCCAAGTCCAATATATACCAAAATCCCATTTACATAGATATGCATTTACTTTTCAGTAGGAATTTTATATCCGGACCACTATAATCTCTCCACATTAAGTCACGGATTAAATGGAACTTATTTGGGGCCGTGAGCCCAATATGCTTCAAATACGTATATTAAGCTTGAAAAATAATACGCTAATAACGTACGTATGCATTGGTTTTAAAAAAACTACGTAAATCTCTCAAAAATAGTCCACAACTACGCCATAACACAAAAATAATTCAAAAATCCACTTTCCTATTGATGTTGGGATTTTTTCGTGCATATACGCCTAATAAGCCAGAAATGCTTAAAAAATAAGACCCATAAGTTATACAAGCTATTAGAAAAAATACTTAGATCTAGCAACTTATATTATTCAACATTCCCACGACCACAACATTCAAAACTACAAAATCCTTTATTTTCTTTCTATAACCCACGAACCAAACACCCTCTTTTTATTCATTTCGCTTCCAAAAATCGATTTTCACGATGATCAACTTGTACAACTAACATCTATGCATCAAAATAAACCCAAAAGGACAAACAGAATTTAAATTTGAAAACTTACAAGAAAATCTTCAAAAATGTATATTACGACACGAATCGGACAACCCAAACGTTGTTTAAATGTATACCCAAACACTCGTATCTACCCGAAATATCACGTTCTTGATCAAACTTGGAAAATATATGGTGGTTGGGAATACGCCGTATCATGTGCATGAATACGCCGTATTTCCAAAACTGACAATAATATTTTTAAAGTGCATAAAAATAAATAACATTCCGGGTTGTCTCCCGGGAAGTACTTTTGTTTACAGTGAAGTCTTTAAGTTAGACTTTTCTTCAGCTTCTCTTCATTCAGCTCTAGTTATTTGGTGCGTGTCACCTTCCATCCGTTGTCCTTTTTCTGAAAAATATCTTGGTAGATTCTGGACATATTATCTTCGTTTCTTTCCCAAATATCAAATTCACATCTTCTTATAGCAATATATTCTTCGTTGGGTCCAAGCGAGTACTGAATAGCTTCAAACTTTTCTGCTTTGCACATTCTTTTGTTAGGTTGCTCATCAATAGATTTGGATGTATTGCTATATTTGCGCTTCGTCTGACTTTGTTCATCTTCCTTTTCGGTGTCGCTCTTTCCACGTGTTATCAGATAAGGTTTGAAGAACGAGTCAGTAGTAGTATTGTTACTACTCAAGATGCTGTCATCCATTCGTCTCTTATTCCAGCTCCCATTCATCCAAGCATGGAATAATACTTTTTTAGTTCTTCCATCCATTTTCATATGTTTATCAAATGATGAATTTACTCGCGATATGAATTCAAGTGGATCAATTCCCCAGTTGTCTCCTTCGTCCAACATTTCTTCTTCTCCATCGTATGAATCGGGATAAAATTTACAAAAAAATTTCTCAACAAGTTCTTCCCAAATGGTGATTTTTCCTTCTCCCTCGTTTATCCACCATTGTTTTGCGTCATCAGCCAGCGAGAGAGGAAAGATTTTCATTCGTAGTTGATGGGAATCCACACCAGGAATGTAGATTAAATCAATCATTTCAAGTACCTTAGCAATGTGGTCCATCACGTCTTCATCAATCCATCCGTGGTATGCATTCTTTTGTAATTCCTCTAAAAATTCCTTGTTGAGTTCAATGTTTATATCGTTACTGGTGATAGAAAGATTTGATTTAGTTTGAGCTTTTTCCATATTTTCATTTAGAATCGGTTCAGCCATGACTTCTTGTAGTTCTTTCTTCAATCAACTAGCACTGATAAGAATTATCTGTAACAAAGGTAAAAATATCAGCAGGATTTGCTCAAAAGAAAGATAGAAAAAAATTTAGCACAAAAATCAAATATGAAAACTAAGATTATGATTTTGTTTTAGATGATCGATACGACGTATTCAATTGAAGTGAATACGCCATATTAATCTTTTGAGAGAATACGCAGTATTGGACAGCAAGTTGGATACACCGTATCCAATGGTGGTTGATTGTCGTATCGAGTTATCGACCAAAACTGTATATTAAGAAAACAATTAAATATGCAAACAATTAAACACACAAATATACAAGCAAACAATTTAAAAGACAAATATACAAAATATACAGAATATACAAGAATATACACTAATCTAAATTACACTAATCCTAAGGGTTAGATCT
>BQNB010210871.1:0-10239 GCA_026074375.1 Tanacetum coccineum
ACTGAATAACGGGGAACTATGGTTCTTGCAACCTTATTCAACGAAAGTGAACAAAGACACGTTTGTTTGTTTATCACTAATATATACTTGCATGAATTCCCGACGGTAGACGGTAGCAGCTGATGGCATGAGACATGTCAATTCACAACCCCATGCTCACACTTAATGTTCCTAATCAAAGACATCATGAAGACTGAAAGACCTATAACACAGCTTTCGCAACTCTAATGTGTGCTATAATGATCCATAAAATTGTAAGCATGTCGGTCCAAAGGTCACAACATTACATGGAGGCAATACCATAACAAGGATGATTAAGAGATTTATTGTGGCTGATGATCTTAAAGAAAGATCAAAGATCACACAAATCAATGGAACTAAGCTCAAAGTTTTCTACATTATGTACAAAGAAATCAATGCATGAAGAATCAAAGACTACGAGCTAAACACAAGATCAAGATTGCAGAGCTTAAATTAGTATTTTCTGGGGTGACCTCCCTTAGGGGGAGATTGTTAGATATTAGAAAAAGACTCGGTCACCCCATGTATTTTACCTTTTATTGTTGCTCGTAGTTAAGTAGTTAATGTATAACATTCGGTAATGGGTCAGGTATTAAACCCAATGTGTAAGCCCACTACCTAGGCCTTATGGCCGGTTTTATTGTAACCATATTTTCCATGCCATGGAAGAGGTGGGGTTAGTCATTTACATAATACAAGTTCATTTTCTCTTACTAGAAAGTTCTCTCTCACTTTCTCTCTCTAGAACTTGGCTAATCCACTAGTCATTCGATTGTGTTATGATTTCCAATATCCTACAATTGGTATCAGAGCACATGGGATGATTAGCTAGATTGTGTGTGCATTTTCTTGGTTAGTTTAGATCAAAAGTTTGGTTTTTGAAGGTTTATAGTCTTGTTCTTGGTTTTCTTTGATCTTGACGTTTGTGATGTTAAAGTTTATGTTTTTATAGTTGCTATAACCTTCTAGTACCAAGTTGTGCAAAAGAAACCAGGCAAAAATGTTCAAAAGGGTAATTTTTAGGTGAAAAACCAAAATTTTCATTCTAGCGAGTTAGGCCACTGTTTGAAGATCTTCTTAGCGAGTTTGGTTACTGTACTGGCGAGTTGTCAGCATAGTACACTGTGTGTCAGAAAGTACTGTGTCAGCGAGTTGTCGTCTTGTGCAAGTAGCGAGTTAGGCCTCGAGTTAACCTTTCTTTATAGGTAGCGAGTTGGATCTAGCGAGTTACAGGTTGTGCATAATCTTGATCCATATCTTTAAGACAAAGATCTTGTGTATAAAAATAGGTTCTTATTTAAAGCTTCCTAACAAGCTCTGATACCACTTATTGATCCCACTTCAATAGATCGAATTCCTTAAGCTTGTTTAAGGTTTAGTTATATTAGATAAATCTAACACAACTATAGTAGAAACTTTGTTTAAATGTATTAAAGATTATGCAGAATCTAATCTTTAACAATAAGAAGAATTATTAATGAAACGGTAAAACAATGAATATATAATTCAACAAAACATAAAGCTCTACATCATTATTAGCAATTAATACAAATACTCTCAAAGAATTAGGGTTACAAAGACCTTGAAGCTATGATAATTCTATGAGTGACTCGTGGTTTTTAGTACATCAATCTATATGCCCTAGAACCTCCTTTTATACACCAAGGAGTCTTAAACGGCTTACAATACTTTCCTAGTATACCAATTTCTAATAAAGTAAGTTTTTTACATATCTGTTAGACATATAACTATATAAATCACATATGCTAGTTCTAAACTAACTCAGTAGTACTAACTTCTTCACTAGCAGCATTAACTCCTTCTGCAGTATTAACTTTGTACTAACAGTAGTAACTTTTGTACTAGCAGTAGTAACTACTTAGCAGTTTTTCTTCTAAGTCTCTGAGCAGTACTAATATGCACTAGCAGTAGTAACTTTAAACTAGCAGTAGTAACTTCCTCTAGCAGTTGTAACTTTGTACTGGCAGTTGTAACTTCACCAGCAGTCTTAAACACTTAGAATAATTTTCATTGAAATTCACCAGCAGCACTAACTTTGACTGAGGAGCATTAACATCAATAAGAGCAGCAGTAAATCCAAACATCATCAAGAAGCTTTTAATCCCAATAGTGATAGCATCACATTTTTCCATCCCATGCTTTTTAAGAAGCTCTATTGTGTATTATGATTGGTTAATAAAGATTCCACAGGGAGATTGATGAACCTAAAGTCTTAAAAAGAACTTCATCTCACCCATCATTGACATTTCAAAATTATCTTTCATTAGCTTTACAAATCTGTTTGAGAAAACTGGATTTGTTGAACCAAAAATGATGTCATCGACATATATTTAAACTAATAAAATGTCATCCCCGTGTCTTCGTGTGAACAGTGGTGGATCCATAAGACATTTTGTGAAATGGTGGTCAACTAAAAATGAGGAAAGCTTGTCATAGCATGCTCTAGGGCATGTTTAAGACCATAAAAAGCTTTCTTAAGACGATAAACGTGGTTAGGAAAGTCTGGGTCTACAAATTCGTCAGGCTAACTTATAAAAACTTCTTTTATCAATGGATCATTTAGGAATGCATTCTTGATATCCACTTGGTAGATAGTGAAGTTCTTGTGAGCCGCGTAAGCCATAAACATTCTGACAGCTTTGAGTCATGCTACTAGAGCGAACGATTCCTTAAAATCTATTCCTTCTTGTTGACTATAACCCTTGGCAACGAGACGAGATTTATTCTGAATAACCGTGTTTTCAGCATCCGTCTTGTTTTTCCAAAGCCATTTTACCTTGATTACATTCCTGTCAGCAGGTCTTGTAACAAGTTCCTATACATCTAATTATTTGAACTAGTTAAGTTAATCTTGCATTGATTCAATCCAACTGTGATCAAGCATAACGTCTTTGATGTTGGTAGGTTCTGTAGTACTCACTGTTAGTGCATACATGCACATTTATGCATCAGTGTGGAGTCTATGTCTTGTTGAGACAGGCTTTGAAGGGTCACCAATCATTTGTTCAATTGGATGATTCTTAATCTATCAATTAGTGGAGCGATGTTTTTGATGGAACTCGTGCATATTCGATGGGTCCTGATAGTTTGAAGATGGCTCGGCTTTTTCAAAATCATGAGTATGAAATTAATTTATAAAAGTTTTCCCATCAAGTTCTACAAAGTCTTCTTGAACCGACTCATCGGCATTATCATTCGAGACTAGAGTTGTTGGTTCGATAGTAACATGTTCTTTTGATGAGGATACTATTTTAGGAGGTTCATTTTCTTCAACGACAATTAAAGATGATGAAGGAGTGTCTTTGTTATCTAAAGTATTTGCAGCGGAATTATCTAACAACTCTAGAGATCGCGTCGCATAGTATTCTTCATACAAAGGACCAAACCAATTATCCAAGTCTTTTGTTGATGGTATTGACTTTGAGTCTTTTGATGAATTTTGAAAATTTAAGTAGTTGAAACCGGGTCCTGAATTGTTGCATTCAGAAGTCATAGCTGTGAGTTCATCAAATTTTACATGAATGGGTTCCATTATCTTTTTGGTTCGACGATTATAGATACGAAACCCTCTTGGCAACTAAGAGTAACTAATAAATATCCTAATGTCAGCCTTTGGGTTCATTTTCCCAAAATCATCACGATCATTTGTTGGATAACACAAGGATCTAAACATATAAAAGTATTAAATATTAGGTTTTCTGTCGTTAATCAGCTCATAAGGAGTTTTGTTGTACCGTGTGTGTATAATAGAGCGATTCTGGGTAAAGAAAGCGGTAGCAATAGCTTCGGCCCAAAGAAATTCTGGTGATTTTAGAAATATAAGCATAGTACGAGCAGCCTGGACAAGTGTACGATTTCTTCAGTCAACAACATCATTCTGCTGAGGCGTGCGAGCTATTGAAGTATGATGTATAATGCCTAACTTTTCATGAAACTTTTGCAATTTCTCGTTCTTGAACTGACTAACTTGATTAATGAATTTGATGATCATGTTTGGAGCCTCAACTTTGGTGCGAAGGAAAAATACCCAGGTATATCAAGAATAATCATCTACAATAACTAAAATATATCACTTGCCATTGATACTTTCTACCCTCATTGGTCCACATAAGTCCATATGAATCAATTCAAGTTTAGATTCTTTACTTGGAACTAACTTAGATGAAAAAGTAGCTTTCTTGCTCTTTCTTTGCTCACAGGCTGAACATATGTGATCTTTATCATAGTTAAACTTCAGAAGCCCATCAACTAGATTTTTTTTCGCGAGATGATTAATTGTACCAAAATTTAAATGAGGAAGTCTTCGATGCCATAACCATGATTTTGTTGATGAAGCTTTAGACATTAAGCAAACTGGAGAAGAAGCCGGAAATTTAGAAATGGAAATGGTGTAGAGATTAGAATCACGAGAACCGATAAGAAAATCTTCACCCTCCAAATTCCAAACATAACAAGTATTAGTTAGAAAGGAAACTTCTAGGTCTCCATCACAAAATTATCCGACCGAGAAAAGATTGTGTCCTAGGCCCTCAACGTAGTATACATGAAATATCATTGATTGCCTTAAACATAGTCTCCATATCCAATGATTGTTGCGAAGTGATCATTACCGAAGCGGACTGTTCCCATGAACTTCTCAATAAAATTTCTTAGCAGTTTCAGATTTCCAGTGATGTGCTTCGAGCACCCACTATCAACAATCTAAAGGATGAGCTGGATCATCTGCATTACATAAAACAAACATAGATGGAAGAGTGGACAGTTTGGCTACCCATTTCTGAGTGATAACCGGTGTTTTAGTATTAGTTATAGCACTAGGACTATTCTTAGAAACACTAGGTGACTTTTATGCAGTTGAACTCTTGGATGACCAATTGAAACTTGGTTGATTTTCAAACCATTTTCGCCACTTTCTCCTTGTTGCAATTTTATTTTTCATGTAATTGCTAAGTGTCCTACTTTGACTAGATTATGGAGATAGTGATGATGCACTAGAGACCTTATTTGTTGCTGTTTGGGTTTTAGCAACACTAAACCTAGATTTTGTAACTACAGGAGTAGTTCATGCATTTCTAGATTTTTCTGCTACAAGTGAAATGAATAAGGCTCTTTTTACCCTAGAATCTGCAGACAAAGTATAACGAGCAACACACTTATAATGAGAAAGCATAAAAACATCTTTACCATAAGAAACACATACAAGATTCGATCTATCATTAACAGCATTTACAATCTTTTCTTTTAATACACTTGCGTTTGATTGACAGGCAGTCGAATTCAATATTTCACGCTTATTGGAAACTACACTAATACTTCTTGACATTCGTAGACGTGCTCTTAGATTTAGTGTTCAGCAAGACTCTTTTCTTCGAATTAGTATCCTTAGACTCTGATCTTGTAACACTACTAGAACTCGCTACTCCTGTGGAATTAGAAGAAAACATGTTAGTTTTATTAATCGGCATTTGTGTCTCTATTTTTTTAATTTTATACATTCTTCTTGCGATCACATTCCCATTCTTTTTTTGACTTTCGCCTTTTGATTCTTAGGTGTTGAATTGTGAAGTCGATTGGATGTGCGCGGATCTGGTTTTAACTTATCTATTTTGTCCTCAGTTTTAGAAACCTTCTTAGCCTTGACAGCTTTGTCTTTATTTAACGGTGTTACATAGATTAATTTCTCTAATATCACAAATTTGTCAAACTTAGTATTCACATTCTTCCCTTTTTCAACATGTTTAGGCTTAGCTTTGAGTTCAAAAATTATCATCAAAAGATCTTGATTTGGCACTAAAATATCACCATAAGCATATGTATTTTGATTGACATGTTCAATTAACTCATTGATTTCGTGTTGATGCTGAACCCGTGTTGCTTTGATTGAGTTAAAAAGCTTTTGAAATTCAAGTTTTATATTTATTTTTCTTGAACAACAGCTTCAAATTGAGTTTTTAGCAACAAGTTTTCATCACTAAACTTTGTCATCATTGACTTCCAAGAGACATCACAAGCTATTTTTTCTTTTTGATTTTGCATTTTAAGATCAAGATTAATGTATTGAGTTTAAGCTCTTTTGAAATCGTTTTCAAGAATCTTAATTCGTTGTTCCATAATTGCTTGGATATCTTTGGAGTCATTTGAAATTTTCTCTTTTTCAAGCATTAGTATCTCATTTTTTTGTTTCTCAACAGACATTTGCACACAATCCCTAATTTCTCTAGTCAAGGATACATCTAAAAGTCGATCAATTTCATTTTGAAAAAAATTATATTTTTGTGATTGTTTTAAAAGAGTAAGATCAATGTTTGATTGCAACATGGTAATAGCATTGTCCAATTTTACAAATAATTATAGCAATTTATTTTCATTAGGTATCTTTTTTAAAGGTAAATCTGACATTTCTATGCTCGATTAAGAAGATACATTAGAAGTAGAAGGAGCTGAAAAAAAGTTTGTTTAATAGGAATTTCTTGTTGAGGAACAAATGTATCATAAAGAGCATTTAATTTCTTATAATTTAGTTGAATCATTTTATCTTTCATTTTCAATCGACTTTCTTCAGTGTCCTCAAGTGTTTCCTCATAATTAGGTGAATCAAATTTCAATTTAGTGCTTTGAAGTCTTTCACCATCATACATATTAGGTTGTGCTGCAATGGATTTCTTGAGACGTTCGGAATTTTGATAACCAAAACCAACTCTTAAAAAAGGATCATAAACTTTGTACGGTTTTTTCCCAAGCATATGAATTATTTGAATTGATTGACCCATTTTGAAAATAATTCGATCTTGAGAATTGAGTTTTCCTTCAAGATCAATAATGTCCTCAAGATATTCTGACCCGTTCCTTACACGTCTCAAGTTCCTTTTGTAGCAACGTTTTTTGCTTTTTCAGTCCCTTATTCATTCTTTGTTGATTTTCAGCCTCCTTTTGAACATTATATACTAAGGATTCAATATCAAAAGATTGATCATGAGCATTTGAATCACGTTCATCTGTTCCACTATTATTTTTCACATAATGATCATCAAATATGATATTACAATCAATTTGATCATCATCGGATGTGTTAATAATAGTTTTGAATTTCTCATGATTCGTGTGTTCATGAACACCTTTGGATAGCATTCTACTTATGAGATAGATTTTTGCGAAGCATTTACCTAACTAATAGCCTTTGCATCTTTTTTTGGCTCAGTCTCAACTTTGTAATCTTCTGGTTGAATGCGTACCATCATGATTACTGCAGCAGTTAGCTCTTCTAATGTATCATCACCATAAGCATTGTTTGTCAGCATGAAATCATTTTCTTCATCATTGAGGTTGCCTCCTGCTTCATCTTTCATTGCCATCATCATTTGCTCCTTGAAATACTTTGCTTCATGAACTTTGGGTTTTGGACAATCATGAGCATAATAGCCTCTTGCATTACTATTATAACATTGAACATTTTCCTTTCCCGGATTTGACTCCATTCACGGAATACGCTAAAAATCTTATTAGTTTCATCAATCTGCTGAACCTGACCACTTCCTGCATTAGTTGCTTGATTTTTGTTTTGTCTTCTTGCATTCCTGTTATCATTCCCAACATAGCCATCATTCTTGCTTTGTATGTCAACCCTACCATCCTGTATCACTGCTTGATTCCTTGTATTTGATGAAGTACAAAGTATAATGTTGGTGGGATTAGAAAAACGTTGAGTGATTCCTCTTGCTAATAACATCATTGCAGTTGTAAGCTTATCTTCCTAAGCATTTCCTCGATAATCTTCTTCATAATCAATGACTAATAAAGGATGAGTGACATAATATGGTTGAGTTGAATAAGAATATGAAGGACTTGCATGAGACTGTGTCGAATGAAACATTTGAATGAGATCTAAAGCTATATGGATCATGATTCTTGCAGCTTCTTTACTTTGGCATGCACTTGACATCAGTGCGCTTCAATCACAGTTGATATCTTGCAAACTTCTCTGGAGAGTTACTGTCAGAATCAGATAACGCATCACTCAATAGATACTCTCGTGAAGATTCTGCATTGCCGTGTTGAGACCTCCATGACACGCAACTTAGATCCGAAGAGCCGACCACCCGGCCAGTGCAACACACCGCGGTACTAAACATTACTCCTTCGCCTCCAACTTACGCTTTCAATGACATTGTCGACCCCCAACTTGGTCTGTTGATGCGAGATTCGTCTTTATAGGAGAACATTGTGCCGATCTCCTTGATCCATAACATTTATTAGTGTTGTAAGCCTTTCATACACAGATGTTAATGATTCTCCTTCCACCGCAGCAAATTTGTCAAATTCATTCATAAGCCTTGAGTGTCTCTCTTGTTTAGTTATTTCAGAACCATGCATCAATCTTCTGATCCATTCCTACATTTGGTTGGCATCTTTACAAGCATCCACATAATTGTAGATATCATTGGGTATTTTGTGAAGAATATAATTCATCACTTTGATATCAGCAAAGTATTGCTTTTTGTTAGCTTCAGTCATTTTGCTGTTTGGTCAAGTTCCGTGTAGATGGTTTTTTGTCTGTCAGGGAATCATTTGTCTTTTATAGTTCCAATAATATGTTTTATTGAACGCCGATGATGACGTACTATAAACATTACATTTTTATACAACATTTATCCTAAATAAGTTATCAATTCTTATAATTATTTCAAGAATTTGATACTAATTTCTTAAAAGTGTTCATTTGCAGTAATTAAAGATGATATGTGAAGACATGCTAAAAGGCGCACTTTTTGAGTAAAATGATGATATTTGAAGGAGTACTTATTTCTGATAATTCGCGTATCCACAAGAGAGATACGGGTATCAGCGCCAACTCTTACAAGAAAAAACGCTGATACAAATAATTCCAAATCGGCGTTATCACTCTATCTTACATTACGTTTGTATTCCAGTGGATAGGGACATGTCAAATATACGGAGATAAGTATATTTTTGGAATTGAATATTTGATTGATTATAACTTAGAGCGAATCCAAAGGAAAATACCCCAATTACGCTGTATTGGCCTTGCTCAATACGGCGTTATCAGTTCTTTTTCAGACACTATCAATAGAAGACTCAAATTGAGTTGCAAGTTCCGTGCAAAATCATATACTCTATACCATACACATAAAAGATGGATTTTTGAAGAAAGAGAGAGCCACCAAAGGTCAAGCATCGATCACAATTTCATAGAAGACACCGTGTAATTCCTATACTCTTGTAATCATTTAATTTTTGGTATCATTCGATGAAACGTTTAGTTTACCTTGGTTAATTGTTCACGCTTGTATAATTACAATGGTTATGGGCTAATATCTTTGGGTATTAGCCATCATAATGAAGATTTAATGTTTGGTTTGTTTTAAAATTGATTTTCTTAATTTATCGTTGAAAATTTAATTATGTTTATCACATGATACTTGTTTACGTGTTCGAATATGCGACCTATCATTCAACTGGGTCTAGTTACGCCTTACAAGTGAGCTAGATACTGGGATAGCTCTCCATATCGTGTTTTATATTACTGGACCAATAGGATCACATATAATGTTCTGTCTTTGTCTTTAAATTAAGAGCTTAGTTGGACTAACACGTGACCCGTAATGTTTCAACAAGTATGTTCTTAATTAATTGATAAAGATTTGAATAGTGGACTACCAATATATAAAATACCGTCAAACAATAAGTGGGTAAAGTCCCGATGGGCTAGGGTTTATCAAGATTACCATTGCTATAATCCCTAGATAGATTATAATTAAACTAAAGGATGCTTTATGTGGATACGTTAATTGTGACAGGATTCAACGTGTTTGGGTCTGAGGATGATGTCCCGCCTAAGTCTTAAGAATGATATGCCACTTCGAGATAAGAAATCATTGCACTAAATAAACAAACCAGCATTTAATCGGATTTTATATGGCTAATACAGTTTTTTATTATTTGGCTTGAACCGCTCTTTTATCTTCTGATTATTTTCTTGCATGTTTATTGTGTTTAGAATTGATTATTGTCACCGTAAAACCTATACCAGTCTCTCAGGCTGAAAACCCCTCATCTATCGTTAGAAGCGTATATAACATAAGTTTAACAAGTAATTACAATTGATATTTGCTTAATTGTACATCTAATTTACCCGGGATTTTGCCAAATAAAAGCCAAATAAATGCCAAAAGAATAGAA
>BQNB010210872.1:0-10239 GCA_026074375.1 Tanacetum coccineum
GTGCCTCTTTGTTCGTTCATAATTGAATTCTATAACAGAAAGATGAAATTCGCATAAACAACGATATAATGTGGTTTTCGAGCTGAATGCCATTTCTTGATCCTAAAGAATTCTATATACTCTAAGAGGAATGAGCATTAGCTAGCTGGGTTGACTTTCTTGCCGTGGGGTGCAAGGTAATATTAATATTAATTAATAAACCAAACTGAATGCCATTTCTTGATCCTAAAGAATAGCTAGGATCTCTCTCTCACTCTCATAAAAACATTAGGCAACCAAACTTCTATTCTCATTATCTCATTGATAAACACAGTTTCCCGAAATCACGGTTAGTGTCAATTAACCTATAATTAAGATCTCAAAGAAAGAAGCATTATATGTTGCATACATAAATAATGATCTATTTTATGTATTACAGAATCAGATGGAAGAACCAAAGGAGATTTCAAATAATAAAAACGCTGAACAACTTGATGTGTATAATGTCGCTTCTCCAAGGCAGCACGTCAAAAAGGATATCGCCGAAAAGCTATATCAAGTTCTCAGTTTTTCTGAGTCTAGTATCATTCAAGATATTGATAAGTGCAAGGTAAGTGTACATACGTAGATTGTAATGTTCAAACATATATGTGCTTTTTAAACCATTTTAGTCATCATTCATATAAATTATACTAGACGAGTGCTCATGCATAAGGACTATGTAAAGGTTGTTTTAAACAACTAGCTGTTCTTCAAACTATGTGATATAAGTGACATGTGCCTCTTTGTTCGTTCATAATTGATTTTTCTAACAGAATGAGAAATTTCGCTTAAATAATCAACGAATAATGTGGTTTTCGAGCTTTGATAAGAGAGGGGAGTGAAGAAAAACCAACTTATCAAAAAAATGTTGAAAATAGATCTACGAGAAAACCGTGAATCATGAATTACGATGACATCAATTCAAGGATGATGACTCGGTTTCTTTATGTTTGACAACAAAAAGAGACTGGTATGGCAGACAAACATCACCTGTAAGCCAGCTGCTTAATTGATCTCAATTTCTCTTAATTCATTACGATTTTAGCTAAGGATCTCTCTCTCAGCCTTATAAAAACATTCTGCAGCAAACTTGTATTCTCATTATCTCATTGATAAACACAGTTTTCCATAATCGCGGTTGAGTGTCAAATTAACCAATAATTATGATCTCAAAGACAAGATGCATTATATGTTGCATACATAAATAATGATCTAGTTTCTGTATTGCAGAATCAGATGAGAACATATGGAGATTTCAATAATAAAAAGGCTGAACAACTGAAGATGTACTAAGTCGCTTTCTCCAAGGCAGCACGTCAAAAAGGATATCGCCGAAAAGCTATATCAAGTTCTCAGTTTTTCTGAGTCTAGTATCATTCAAGATATTGATAAGTGCAAGGTAAGTGTACATACGTAGATTGTAATGTTCAAACATATATGTGCTATTTAAACCATTTTAGTCATCATTCATATAAATTATACTAGACGAGTGCTCATGCATAAGGACTATGTAAAGGTTGTTTTAAACAACTAGCTGTTCTTCAAACTATGTGATATAAGTGACATGTGCCTCTTTGTTCGTTCATAATTGAATTCTATAACAGAAAGATGAAATTCGCATAAACAACGATATATGTGGTTTTTCGGAGCTTTGATAATGGGAAGGAGTGGAAGAAACAACTATCAAAAATGTTGAAAAAGTTACTTCGAGAACCGTTGATCATGAATACCGATGACATCAATTCCAAGACTGATGACGGTTTCTTAGTTTGACACAAAAGAGACTAGTATGGCAGACAAAACATCACTGTAAGCGCTGTTAATTGATCTCAATTTCTCTTAATTCATTACGATTTTAGATTGATTGCGTAAGTTTGTTTTTCTTGCAGATTGATGTAGGTACCGACAAGAAACGTTGCCATAATAGGCTCAACAAAGGGAGGATGGACTTGGAATATTCAAAACAGGTTCACGCAGAACTTCTATTACCAAAAAAGCCAATTGTATGGTGGTGCACAAAGAGCTTAACTGTGTTGGTTCTACGATAAGCGTAGAAAAATTTTTGTTTTTCTTACACTATATAGCTTTTTAAAAACCGTTTATTTCATCTTTATGTTGAAAGATGGAGAGTCTCGTACACAGGATCCAACATGGCAACAATAAACGGGCAGAGGAAGCAAAATTATATCATGAAATTAAAATCAAACGCTTCATAGAAATATCTCACAGAGCCAACACGCTGTTTAATGAAATAGGAGGAGAAAAATTGGCCATGGAGAGCAGCCCTGCCAAAGGATACAAACAACAGGCAATGAAGGTAATTGCATCACGACTCCTCAACGATACAGATTTCTCTTTTAAAGTTCATAATTGTTGGTTCCGTCGTATTATATATTACTAGTACAATTAATCATGTTTATATACTACTCATCATCGTACTCAGATTGTGTCCAACTCAACTTAGGAAATCTTGGACTATTAGAAGGGGCCAACTTATTCTAAAGTTGGATCTTTTGAAAAAGAATATCAAATGTATGGAGCGGGAACTTGAAGAAATTTCTTCATTGAGGAAGAAAGCCTATAAATGTGCTTATAAACAAGGAGATCAACAAAACGAGGTGGTATGTCATCTGCTCTAAAATAGTTTTCATATGTAACATATCTAGTGGATAACTGATCTTTGTTGTATATATTCAGAAATCAAGTTATACCGAGTACCAATCGCTCATGAAATATGTGAAAGAACTAGCACGAAGAGGGGATACTCATGAACTGATGAAAATTTGTCATAGGCAACTTTTTGAATGAAACGGTTGCAGCAAACTCTGAGTTTTAATCACCAAATTAAATAAGCTTTTACATGTATGTTGTTTAGTTCTTTTCATTGTCATTCCGCTAAATATTACTATGCTTTTGATTGATTGTTCCTTGTTCTCTTTTGAAAATCGAACATGATTTTATTACTAGGTGAGCATTGCAACAAGTGCAAACAACACATAGCTAATGAGACATTGCAACAAATTATACTACTATAGCGAGCATTTTAATTCTTCGCACGTTATTAATTTGAAACTTAAGTATTGATGTTAAGTTTATTTTACTGATTGAAACAAAGCAAACTGCAAATTTAAGTTGTTACTGGTTTATTGAACATGAGAAAAAGAATTCCATGTTGGAACAATTTTGATTGTTACATTTGAACAATTGTTTGTAAACTTCTTTTATGTGTCGAATACTACATATAATACAAATTACACCTTCTCTCTTCATTAAATACCCAAAAAAATTAAGTAATCCAAGTTATAAACATATTGTGCAATCTTTAAATAAAACCTTTCATCACAAAACCAATTATGTGACAAATACAAATATCAAAGCAAAATGTATAATATTTATTTATTTCAAGCATATGTTACAAGTATAAACTAATTAAATACACTAATTAATATTATTTTTAAAACACCCAATTTCCCGGTAAATGACTAAATGCAAACGAAAATCTTTAAAAGGTGATAATTTGATATAAAAATGATTTATTATAGTAGAAAGTTGTTGGTTGCCAGCTAGTTGCACCGTAACTGTTTAGAAGTCAAAATCCGAGTTGTGCTATAGAAATTAAATGAGATAGTAGTATGAAAATATAAAGTCAGAGTATTTTACGATACAATGACCTAGGAAAATCACCGGTTATCACAATATTATATCAAAATAAAGAGAATAAAAGTCATACACACAACATACAAATTGATAAAAAGTGGAAAGCTAGAGCATATTGGCTATGAAAAGTTATTATTTCCAAATAAAAACGATGCAATTGATATTATATACAACAAAAAGCATTAAATCATACATAACAATCATTAATAACACAATCTAACATTTAACCATCAAATATCACAAGATAAACACGAACAATACGTTACCAAATATCATCAAACACAAACATCACCTAAAGGCCACATACGAAACAACACTAACTTATAGCTACTTTCCCCACTCATTTAACACAGATTTTGCAGACTTTTAATACACTAAAACACAAGTTATCAGTGCCACATCTGACAAAAAATTTACAAATAGAATAAATGCAACAATAAAAAAAAACATATCATAAGTGCAACATACGACATATTATCATCAAATAGCATAAGTATAACATAATATTATCAATGTAACTAACTAAAACTCTAAATCCACAAATAAAGATATAACATACATTAGTTGAAATGAAAACCGAACCCTTTTGTGTTTCTATCATATAAACACAAAATGATATTGAGATATGACTAACCTGTGTTATAATAATTATGAAGGTAATCTAAGCCATAAACACCACCGGTACTAAACCCGATATCTACATATTGAGTAAGAAGAGTGGCTTGGTAATAATGGTAGGTTACGTTTTCACGTGCCCATTTTGTTTTTCCTGGGTATCAGCACAATGAACAACACTTTTGTGTGTAACCAGTGTGTTTGTTTTTGTGAGGGTTTAGACAACGGTTGAGTTATGCAACCCATGTGAGTGTGTAAGTGACACAGTGACCTGTAAAAATAATAATAATGATAGGAATAGATAAAGGAAATGTTTACTTTATATACCAAAAATGTGTTTAAGGTTGTAAGACATACATTTTTTTTTCTTTTTTAGTGTTTACATGGTGGCTGGTAAATAAAGTGAGTGATAACTTCATACATTATATCTTTAGGGTTGTAGTAGTGGTGGTAAATTGTCTAAAGAATTTTTGTACATGTTTTGAAGTTGGGCTGTACTTATGATTTTTTTTTGGCAGATTGGAGTATTGGACTTTGTCATACGATAAATTTGAGGGCTGATTTACGGGTCGTTATTTTACGGGTCTAAGTACCTACAATAGCAATATGAACATCTATTTTAAGATAGAGAGAGAGTATGAGTTAATATGCAAAAGAGTTTAAAATCGCAATCAAACACAATTAACAATGATGAATGATGAGATGATAACATAATATGAAGGCTTGAAATATGAATTAGAACATGGAAAACAAAACAAGTGCATGATTTCGAGATAGTCAAGTTCGCACAAAATTTGGTCGTGTAATATAATGCACTACACCAATAATAAGCATGCAATCAGGGCCGTCTCTAAATTTGTTAAAATTTTGAGGGCCTGTGAGAAATTACACAATGAAACCTTTCGAGAAGAAATGTTATATATAAAATGTCATTGTTTATAAGATATAATGCAAATAAATTATCTACACGTTTAACATATTGTTAAGTGGACAAATTTTGGGGCCATAAAATTTTTGAGGCCCTGAGCGATTGTCCACTCCGCACACCCTCAAAGACGGCCATAATTGAAACATGTCTACCTCAAATATAATATACTTGATTTCAAATAACTCTTAGTTAAAAGTCCTCAAAATGTGTAATAAGAATGCTTATAATAACGTGCTTCGAATTTTAATGGTTGCGTCTACTTACGAATGGTTAAACTAGCTATTATATGTATACTTAAAGCAAAATTTAAACGGCATGACCCTAAAACATTTCCAACGAACCTTTCCGAAAAATATATTATTCCTCTCGTGATTGGCTTGGATACTGAATGGGGCAAATTAATTGCTGTTGTATTTAACAAACAATTTTATAACTACACCTTATGAATGAGATACAGATCAACATTTTCATAAAAGTGAGCTGTCATCGCATTATGTATGTCAACTACCATTGCTGGATAGATATAAATGAGGCTTATCACAGGTATTGAATCAAGGACTGACATCAAGAAACTAGTCCCATTTTCATACAAAAGCTTATCACTGTTGCTGTATCAAGCAAACATTATGTGGTATCATGAGATGGTGTGATAGAAATGGCAATCTTTCTGATTTTTCGGTAAAGTGTGCTTGGGAGGTTCTTAGACCGCGGGGAGAACAGGTTATGTGGTATCATATTACTTGTTTTTCGCATTGCATTCCTCGGCATGCATTCCATATTTGGTTGGTTATGAGGAGATGCCTCAAAACGAAGGATAAGCTTAGGCCTTGGAGGCTTGGGCCTGGGGGCACACATGTTTTGTCGCAGGCTTTGGTCGTTATCTTTGTGGCTTCTCAGAAAGCTAGTCTTTGAACCTCTCTTTTTTTTGAATGATGCCTTACTCATGGTGTGTGTGTGTGTGTGGAAATACATTTGGAATCACCTGAGTAGAGAAGTGAGAGAGAGATGTGTGTGTCCTCTCGTTTCGGTTGTATATCTTGCCATGGTTCCACCCAATGGCAAACAAACGTTCTTTTAAGAATGTTGTTGGTAAGATGTTATTTGCAGCCGCTGCTTACTATATATGGATTGAACGAAACAACAGGTTGTTTAAAAACACTAGAAGATCTCCAGAGGAGATTCGTGATCTAATTATGACTACGGTTCTCCTCAAGCTTGTTACGTTTAGATTCAAGAATACTTTGAGAGTTCTCAACTTGCTCTCGCTATGGAAGATTCCCTCGACTTTTAGAATGTATGGTAGCTAGACGAATGTCATGTAATTTCATTTGTCTAGTTTAATTATCGTTTGTGGCCTGTCACAATCGATGTGTGGAAGTTCAAGCCATGAGCTTGAGGTTAATGTGGTACCCAACCACATTCCATTGTACTTAATTTTCGGTGATTAATTTACTTTACCGGGGTAACCCTATACCCAAAATCAAGCAAACATTAATGAAACACAGAAAACAAACTCACCAACATCTTCTTACTACAGATTCGAGCACAGCTATCTAAAATACACATACGTCACTTGGCTATGAATGGTTGTTATGGTCATAACGGCGGCCGTTATCGTGATGTAGGTCATGGTGGAGTGCGTGGCTACCACGCTCCGAAGCAAGGAAGGGGCGCTAATATACGAGACAAGGGACATGTCAAATATTAAGACCTGATTCATTCTTTTTATTTCCTTATACTTGGAAAATACTAATTTCGTCATCCTCACAAAAGTCACAATTATCGCCCAACTTGATATCAATAACTATAAATAATCCATATATCATCAACAACAATTCTAAAAGCTCTTTTAAATTACATAGTTTTAGTCAATTTAAAACCTTTGTCAACTCTCTTATATAGAATTTACACTAGTGTGAGGCATGCAAGGTAGTCACTCGTACGCTCAAATGACTCAAATCACATGCTTTTCCTAGTACTGCCATTTCAAACAAAACAACAAAAGTTGCAACGCCACGCTAAACAAGAGTACCAGAATTAAACATGAAAGTATATAAACAAGATTTAAAGATAGCTTACTCGTCCTAAAGCATGCTAGAAAATAAATTGGAAACATCCCATTCAAATGTCATACGTGCGAACGATCAAACACGAATAATGATGGAGATAACATGGTTTTGTTGAAAGTTGCATCATCGTCCTCGTGTTGGTCGCCATCATAGTCATCATTGTACTTAAACTCAACAAACTCCTAAAACCAAATGATCTCGTCTCCATCAAGTAATCCTGAGGCTCATCGTCCATCGGCCACTCACCTAAAACCAAATGGTTGAGTCGGTGATGGAGGGTGAGTCGGGACCAACTAGATGCCATCCGATCATTCGTTTTTGGAGTTTTTTTAGTTTGAGTACAATGATAGACTATGATAGCGCAGTTTAAAGGCTATTTTCCCGCCTTATAACTTTAATCATTAGATCATAACAAAAGTGTTTAGTCCGGCACCCTCGTAGTAAGGTAATGAAAAAAAAATACCATTTCTTGGACCAACTTCCGCGGGAGTGCTAAATTCATTCTCCCATTTCCTATCTTTAAGGATCTTTACACCTTCTTTATAGAAAGAGGCTCTCTTACGGGTCTTACGTCCATGATGAACATCGCAAGATTCATGCTTCGTACATACTATTAATACATTTTTGCATTTCCATAAAGATATGAGCTATGACCTGGACATTCATTTCCTTTTCAGCAATTCTGAGTTTGATCTTAGCTAAATTATATCCAGATTGCTTCCGGGTGTCTTTTGCTGAAAAAAACAAACAATTCATTTGTTAACTAGATATGGATGCAAGTTTATTAAAGGAAACAGAATTAAAGGAAACAGAATTAGGTTAAGAAAAGCTTATGGCTTGACCTTTCAATAAAGAAGCTGTTAAGTACATTTTCAATCATTACCAGCTTTGCCAACCACCCAGATACAAAGTCTGTGTTTCTGTTTGTAACATTTGTATAAAAATAAATGGGTTTTTTCTGTTTTGAAAAAGCTATTGAGCTCTTTGGATAAGTTTAAAATATTTATTTAGGTGGGGATAAGGTACTACTAAGCAAAAGCTTTTCTAATTCGAATGTACAAGACAGGTTAAGCTTACCACCAAGCCGGTTCTTCAAAAGAACGTTGTTACATAGCTGGACATTTGTGAAG
Organism: Tanacetum coccineum; assembly: GCA_026074375.1. NCBI lineage: Eukaryota > Viridiplantae > Streptophyta > Magnoliopsida > Asterales > Asteraceae > Tanacetum > Tanacetum coccineum. Next base: position 8,421 of record BQNB010210872.1, read on the forward strand.
CACAATGTAATACTAGCAATTCTATGAGCCTGATCAATAAGCAATTGTGTTTACCAATAAATTTTTATAGGTACGATTCAAACGATAAATCCAGACTACTAGTATAAAACCGCACCAAAAAACAAGAAAACGGTAGAAAATCATTAAAGTGAAATGAAAAATTAATTATAAGTGGCGCACCCTAAGTCAATACATTTTTCCGGTTGACATTATCAAGGATCCGCTGAAAACACCACAGACCATACCAACATACAATCTAGTAGTATCCTCACTGTTGGGATTTAAATACCTAGGTAACTAGTTTAGCCACGAGTGCGCAGCGGATAGGACCTAGTAATAACATATGGTTAACACAAATAAAAGGTAAATAGAAACGCGTACCTTTTGTTAATTTGATCAAGAAAACGAAACAAGCAATTAAAATAATTGCCTCTACGGTTGCTCACACAATCACGTCAACCGAACACGTTAAGCTATGCTAGGCTTAACTTCACTAACTAACAACCTTTGTATTAATTCCGATTACCACGCAAACCCTTGACTTGTAACCGAATAAATAAAGAACCGAATTAAGGTTTATAAAACCCTAATAAACCGATTTAACCCTTGACCGAATAAAAGCAAAACCCGAAACACCTTTTAGGATTTTTCCTTCAAATCGATTTAAGCTACAAACACCTCGTGTATATTACTTAATCGTCGAACTAGGAAGAGCAATACAAATCGTTTAAACCATAAAAGGATTAATCGAATAAGATGATCAACAAGGACCGAATATCACAAAACCCTTGATTGGTTTATGTCGAGTTCGGCTGGAAATAAAGAAGAGGAAAACCGATCTCAAGTGAAGGTTGTTTTGGAGCTTGTGTCGTGTAGAATGAAGGTATGGGGAATGGGTATTTATAACCCTTTATCCCAAGCCTAATTCAACTAGGAGACAAGTCCTAGTCCCGTTACAACACTCGTTTCTTTTTGTTTTCCAAATAGACGAAACCAACCCCTTTAATTCTCATAGAATTCGGCCAGCATCTAGTGTGCCCTTGTGGTTCCGGTTTGTCTATTTCTAGTCCTTAGTTTATTATTAACGTGAAGTATAAACGTGTTCTCCGTGTATTAACGTGTGTGCCCCCAATAGGCTCACATACTCGTAATGTATTCGTGTTATTTCGACTGCCATATTCCAACACTCACACCATAAGAGTTGCAATTTTCCTTCCTAGTATACATGCCAACAAGGTAGACACCACTTCACATGTTTTTCATTGATATAGGATTTGGTTTCTTTCATTTATAATTCAGAAAACAATATATTAGTAAAGTCATAGATAGAAAGAATACATAGCAAACTCTTTATACTCCGACACATGTAGTCAAACTAGACCGAGGTTTTTAATATTTAAACTTTGGTACATAATCTGACATCACTAGATGCAGGCATATCCATACAAAAATAACTAAAAACCACGCATATTGTGTGCTCAAGTTCTAAACTCATATTGGCACAACTTCAACCCAACATTTAATTGCATCCCTCACATTGAAATCCTTCCATTCGAGGAGCCCGATGCACTATCAGTTGAAGAAGTCACTAAAGTTTTGTGGGTCGGAGCAAAAGCTACCTCACGAACGTTTCTCCCGATACTTAAAATTTTAGGGTGGGTTGCTTGCTTGATTATATCTCATGTCAAATACGTTGATTGTAGAGTTTGTTGATCCACAAGATAAGAGTAGCCCGCTAAGCGACCAGGATAATCGAACCAAGGCTGAATTTGGATCATAACTGTGCTCCCAGCAGAACACGTGAACTTGATCAGTACCC
>BQNB010210873.1:0-10239 GCA_026074375.1 Tanacetum coccineum
AAAATCGTTCCATCATACGTCTTCGTCACAGCAAGACACCATATGAGCTTTTACATGACAAACCTCCTGACTTATCATTCTTCCATGTATTTGGTGCACTATGCTATCTAAAAAATGATAGTGAGAACTTGGGTAAGTTACAACCGAAAGCTGATATTGGTATTTTCATTGGTTATGCACCCACAAAGAAAGCATTTTGAATTTACATCCGACGTACCAGGCGAATCATCGAAACAATTCATGTAGATTTTGATGAGCTGACAGCAATGGCTTCTGAACACAGTAGTTCAGGATCCACACTTCATGAAATGACTCTTGCAACAATCAGTTCAGGACTCGTGCCAAACCCTCCTCTTTCAACATCGTTTATACCACCTTCAAGAAGTGATTGGGATCTTTTATTTCAACCATTGTTTGATGAATTACTCACTCCTCTACCCTGTATTGATTACCCAGCCCCTGAAGTTGTTACTCCAATTCATGAAGTAGTAGCTCCAGTTCTCGCTATATCAACCGGTTAACCTTCTTCAACAAATGTTGACCAAGATGCACCATCTCCAAGTAACTCTCAAACAACACCTGAAACTCAACCTTCCATCATTCCTAACGATGTTGAAGAAGACAATCATGATATTGAAATTGAACATATAGGTAATGATCCGTACTTTGGTATCCCAATTCCAGAAGTTTCTTCTGATCAATCTTCATCGTCGGATATTATTCATACAAATGTGCATCCCAATCACCAAATTTCTGAACACAATAGTAAATGGACAAAGGATCATCCACTTGAAAATATAATCGATGAACTCGCTCGACCAGTTTCCACAAGGCTACAATTACATGAGCAAGTTCTTTTCTGTTACTACGATGCTTTCCTTACTACTGTAGAACCCAAGACATATAAAGATGCTTTGACTCAATCCTACTGGATCAAAGCAATGCAAGAAGAGCTCAATAAGTTTGAACAACTTGGAGTCTGTAAGCTCATACCCCGACCAGATAAAGATATGGTTATTACTTTGAAGTGGATCTACAAAGTGAAGCTAGACGGACTGGGAGGTATTCTAAAGAACAAGGCTCGGTTAGTAGCTCGTGGTTACCGTCAAGAAGAGGGAATTGATTTTGAAGAGTCTTTTGCTCCGGTTGCAAGATTAGAAGCTGTAAGGATTTTTCTCGCATTTACCGTTCATATGAACATGGTCGTCTACCAAATAGATGTGAAGACTGCGTTTCTGAATGGTAATCTGCGGGAAGAGGTTTATGTTAGCCAGTCGGACGGTTTTGTGGATCCAGATAACCCCAATCACGTGTACAAGCTGAAGAAAGCCCTTTATGGGTTGAAATAAGCTCTACGCGCGCGGTATGACATGTTGTCTTCATTCATGATATCCCAAGACTTTTCCAAAGGCTCAGTGGATCCTACTCTGTTCATCCGTAAGGAAGGCAAGGAATTACTTCTGGTACAAATATATGTCAATGATATTATCTTTGCTGCATCTACACCTAAACTTTGTGACCTATTTGCTAAAATCATGTGTTCAAAATTTAAGATATCAATGATTGGCAAAATCTTATTTTACTCAGGACTACAGATTTTTCAAAGTCCTAGAGGCATCTTTATTAACCATTCAAAATATGCCCTTGAATCTTTAAAGAAATACGGTTTTGACTCTTGTGACCCAGTGGATACTCGCATGGTAAAGAAATCCAAACTAGATGGGGATAAAGAAGGAAAAGTTGTTGATCCGTCACACTATCGTGGCATGATTGGCACCCTCCTTTATCTTACAACCAGTAGACCTGACCTATAATTTGCTATATGCATGTATGCTCGGTATCAGGCTCGACCTACTGAAAAGCACTTACATGCGGTCAATAGGATCTTTCGGTATCTAAGTGGAATCGTTAATGGGGGACTATGGTATCCGAAGGATTCTTCGATTTCTCTAACAGCATTTGCAGATGCGGATCATGCTGGTTGTCAAGATACATGTCATAGCACATCTGGTAGTATGCAGTTCTTGGGAGATAGACTTGTTAGCTGGTCGTCTAAAAGGTAGAAAAGCGCTGCAATATCCAGTATGGAAGCTGAATATATTTCTTTGTCCGGCTGTTGTGCTCAAGTCCTTTGGATGAGATCACAGCTTATCGACTATGGCTTTGGATTCAATAAAATTTCAATGTATTGTGATTTCAAAAGCGCTATTGCTGTATGCTGCAACAACGTTTAACATTCCATATCGAAGCATATAGACATCAGATTTCACTTTATCAAGGAGCATGTTGAGTATGGTGTGATCGAACTTTACTTTGTCAATACGGAGTATCAACTGGCGGACATCTTCACTAAAGCTCTTGGCAGAGAAAGAATATAATTTCTTATCAACAAGCTGGGAATGCGAAGTTTTACGCCGAAGACTCTGAAACAATTGGCAGATAAAGTTGATGAATAGTGGTGGTACCTATTCAAATATCCTGTATCATATGTATATATATTAAAACCATAAAAACCAAAAAGATTTTTCATTTTTCAGAAAATTTTTATAAAAACAAAATACAAAAATATAAAATTCATAAAACCAAAGAAAAAATTAAATAAGAAAAATATAAAAAGAGGTAATAATGGCATGTCTTCTGAAAATCGATAACATTTACGGTCTTAGAAATGTCATTCAATAATGATACGAGGCTGTCAATGAAGTTCGAGCAGAAGTTCTAAATGTTTTCAAAACATGCCAAATGGCTTGCTATTATTTCAGATAGCAACCCGGTCATCATCTTAAAGGCAAGTATTTCAAAAAGAAAACTTGACCTCTCAACGGGAATTTATTCTCGGGCATGGTCTACTTTATGACCATGCAAAAGCTTGTGATTACTTTGCATCACAACCCGTGCTTTCTATGTTTCCATAAGTGTACGTGTCAGTGCGCTTATGTGTCAAAATAAGATAAATCTTATTTTTTTTGGTAAAAAGTTGTCTTCATAATGAATCAGTGCTTTCAGTATTCACAAAAAGATTTCCAAAGACAATTTGACCACTCGAACAATGACAACAACTCTTTAAATAGAAAACGGGTCATTATTTGAGGGGGAGAAATTTTCATCAAATAATCTTTTAATACGAATCTTTCAAATGTTTTTCAGTAATCACAAAAAAGATTTTTAAAGGATAATTTGGCCACTTTAAACAATGGACAAAACAACTCTTTAAATAGAAAACATGTCATTATTTGAGGGGGAGAATGTGTCATCCAATAATCTTTTAAAACAGTACTTTCAATAATAAGGTCATGGAGAATTAAAGGATAAAGATTTTGAGATAATGACTGATAATATTTTTCAAGGGAGTTTTTATATTAACTCAAGAGCTTTAGATGTCCTTTGTTTAAATCTTGATGGACTTATTTGAATTTGAGACTTAGTGAATTCAGGCCCTTAAAACTACATTTCGATCAATATTGCCAACACCTATAGTTTGTAAATAGACTTAGGAATGCTTGGAAATACTTTCATAGTTTTTAAAACGCTGAAGTTGATTCTCTACAGAATAGATGTAAGCTTTTTAATGCTTTCAAATCTCGATCTCGTCTATGTGTACGTATAAAGGTTTTGCTGATTCTGACTGTGTCGCAACCAGCTAAGGGGAGGATGTAGATGTTACTTGATGTGCCTTGGCTTTCTTTTGAGGTTTAGCTTCTTTGGTCTTTTGAGGTTTAGCTTCTTTTGATTTTAGCCGTTTTGAATCTTTCGGGTGCACTATTTCAATCACATGGTGGAAGAGACATCTTGTCATTAGTCATTATGCATCATTTGAGTCCCTAGGGGAAGTGTTGGGAGTATAATTATTTAAAATGTGAGAAAAGTTCTTTCTGATTCAATAAATGCTTCCTCAAACGGTCAATCCCTAAGCTTATTCTTAAAAGAAGTAGAAATATTTGATAAAAGAGGTACACATAGGTATGATGATTTTTTAAGTTAGTTAGTATTCTGCAGAAAGAAATGAGTACATTTGGGACTTAGTTGATTTAGGTGTTATCATGTTCGGAATACTTAGAGGGAATAAATTGTGACATTCTGGGACTTTAGTTGACTTTGATATTGCAATTTATATCATCAATATCCTAAAGAGAGAAATGCGTCATCCGGGACTTAATTGACTTTGGTGTTGTGGTAACAAATTCTTGAAAGGGTTAACTGTGTACTTCGGATATTTGGGATTTATACATTAAGACTGCTTGATGCGGCTTAAAAGAAAGTTCTGAATCTACTTAAGAAAGGATTGCTGGTTTAGGGGGAAGCTAAGACACATTCAACACGGACCTCATCCAACCAAATCAAGCTCAAGGTAATATGTATCTGAATCTGTTTCATACTCGATAGTTTGAAGCATAGACTTTCATAACTTAGAAAGAAAGTTGAAAGCTATTGTCGAAGAGTTGCAGGGACAGGAAAGATCAGATTGACAAAACTTTCTTGAAAGTAGTATTGTTAATGAGGAGCTTAGAAAGTTCTGTTGGTGGGGAGATTGCACTGAAGGGACCTACGGCTGCTATAAAGGACCATATGATTTCGTTCATATGATGTTCTCATTCATTCAGGTCAAATCTTCGTATAAAATAAACATGTGAATATGTATATATGTAGTGCAGACTTTATGGTGATATTAAGGAGTGCTCGAGTATAAAATTTTCAAGAATTTCTCAATAAATTAAAATAATTTCAAATTATTGTACTCGACACTATCTTATATACCCTCATAACTTGAGGGGGAGCATTAGAGTATTCTAATTAGTTAATATGTAACATTTTGTCCCTGAAAGTTTAATCAATTGATATCCAAAATATCAAGCGATTAACATTTTGGATAAGGGGAGAAAATGTGATTAAACCGAATCTAATGTATATTGAAATGTGATCATAAAATAGACTCAATGCACTCCACACTTAGCATGTACTACGATTACGGTGCACATGTTAAGGGGGAGCCTTTTAGTGATAACAAAAAACTCTCAAAGTGTAAATCTTTTGATATTTATATCAAACACTTTGATTAAAATTTTCAATGTTTTTGGAAGGATTGTGATGAAATACCCAAAAGACTGACCATGTACTTAAATTTATAGAGTTATAAGGCAGTTAGGCTTATGTATTCAAATCCCATGATCCAGCCAGAACCGGAGGGATCTACCCAGGGATATCTACTAGTTAGTGTAGAAGTCCTTAGGTATGATACAAAAGGAGAAAAGGTGAGAATCGGGAATAATGCCGACTGAGATGGAGCTAACACTGGAACAAACCCAACAAGCTGTTAGTTATGAAGTCTCGGTAAGCATTGAAGGGGTTGAAGAATGAAAAAGAATTGTAAAGATAAAGGGTGAAATGAAAGAAGCCCTCCATACACTTAGGCAAAAACCGAGTCAATACATAATCTGTCGGAAACACAAAGTTGTTGTCCGACATTGAAGACAGTCATAGACCCAGTGACGCTAAGCACAACCCTCCCCAGCCACTCAAGGTCTCTTAACAGACTCTTGTTTCATTTCTCACAGAGATTACATGCATTTCTATCGACTTTTTCACTCCGAGTTAGTCGATATTGAAAAGGTGGCAGTCTGCTCTAGCCTTCGATCACTAAAACATAAGTGCACTATTGAGTCTAGAGCCAAAAGAGATCATCCATAAATCTCATTAGGACACTTGTCAAAATTATGCTTGCTATCTCACACAATGTGAATTCGAGGAAAATTATAAATAGTCTAACATTATCCTTGTGATTTGCAGCAGACATCCTAGTGATTTCCATTCCCAATGAAGATGGAAATCCTGCTTGAGCCAACATCCAAACAAGCTCATTGGTTGGTAACTTGTGCGATTCTATTCGAATCATACTTGTGACAACTGAGAAGAAACCGATGGTGCGATTTATAAGAATTAAACTTGGTTCCAGGTTATGGGAATTGACATTGATGATGGTATTTTTGAAATGATCACCACTCATGATGTGTCACAAAACCACTTTAGCAAAGTGACACGCGAGTGATTTTTCAAAATTTGATTTTTCTATTTCAATCGCGTGAGATAGTAACTCATTGCGTTCATCTTATCGTGTTGTATGCTTTGAGACGTTCCGTGTAATGAGGAAACATGCCGAGTTTTGATGAATCGATTACATATGTGTTAGAAGATTTTATACTTTAGCTGGAAATCTTATCAAGGAGATTCTTCTTAAATTGAATGTACCTCATCACAGGGTAGTTCCTCACGATGATTCGAGGTTTACTCTATAACCAAACACGGGCGAATGATAAAGCCATATTCGTCCCCCTGCTTTATTGTTAACTGTTTTAATGCAAGATACTTAAAGATGGTGGTGAAGGTACCTGATTCCAGCTGGCTCACAAGATTCATAACCACATGCTCATACCCGACTGAAAAAACATAAAGACATCATGAAAGCTCAAGTACATGTTTCAAGACTTCTGCTACTCTGATACCGTACATCTTTCTGGAAGTGACAAAGTATTAAAGTCAAAGAATTTCAAAGAAGTTTTCGTTACTCTGATACCGAACGTCTTTCTCGAAGTGATGAAGTTTTATAGTTAAAGAACTTCAAGAAAGATGCATTATTAAAGCTTTTCAAGATAACGTATCAAGAAAGGTATGAGCATGTCGGTCCAGAAGTTACAAGTTCACAAGAGGGCAAAGTTTACAAGATGGCGAAATGAGATTATGCTTGGTTGATGATCTCAAGGTGCTCAAGATCACATATTCTCATACAAGTTAAAGTCAAAGGAATGTGCTCTAGCCTAAAAGTTAAGATCACTACAACATATTTACAAGAAGAAGAAAAGAAAGAAATTCAACCTTTAAGTGTTTTCTAAGTCTGCGAAGCACAAAATGAAAGACCTTAAAGATATGTTTAGGTTTAAGTTTTTGTAACATGAAGTGACCTCCCTTAGGGGGAGATTGTTAGGAATACAAAATTCCTAGAAAAGTCTCGGTCACTTCATAAGATATCGGTAGATAGCTCATCAAGTAATATTTGGAAACTTACATAGGTAACTAGTCCAAGGTCTATGGAAAGCCCATGTAACCAAGGCCCATGTCCACCTTATGTAAGTATAAATACCCTCTCCACACATGAAGAGGGTGTTGGTTCTCTTTGTAATTTTCACATATTTTAATCAACCATCTAATTTTTCATTTTTACTTTTTCTCTCTACTTTCTCTCTTTAGTTCATCTTTTGTGTGAACAAAGCAAGGCTGGTTGCTCAGGGGTTCAGACAAAAGGAAGGGATTGACTATGATAAAACCTTTGCACTATTGCAAGACTTGAAGCCATCAGGATCTTTCTTGCATATATTGCCTACATGGGTTTTATGGTATATCAGATGGATATGAAAAGTGCATATTTGAATGGGAAAATTTCAGAGGAAGTATATGCTCAACAACCACCTGGGTTTGAAAGCAGTGAATTTTTCAACCATGTGTGTAAGCTGGATAAAGCTCTCTATAGGCTAAAAAAGCTCCCGGAGCATGGCATGAAACTCTTTCAAAATTCCTTATTCAGTACAAGTGTAACCTTTGCCCTTTTTGTGTTCTGAATATTTGAGTTATAGTCCTTTAACTATTTGATGTTTGTCAGTTTATTTAGATTTTGTACCGTGTTGACGGTGGTGATTTTATGAGATACGTGATGATTTGAGGTTTATTGTGATTAATAATCCTTTTTGAAAGGTATTTTGTATTATTCGTATTCCAGGTGGTTCGACCCGTGAATTTTGAGAAATGCCGAAAAACGAGTCTGACACGTCCGTTAATGTCCAAATGAGTTTTAAAGGGTGTAAAGTGAAAATATGTCGTGTAAATACTCTAGGTTAATGGAAAAGTATTTTTAAAGTGAATAAAAACGCTAATTAACTTTGGGGCAAATTTTACGGTTGAGTTTACGAGCTTTTAAGTGATTTCGACACGAAAAGAAAGGCCCGAGACCCCATGGGATACCATGGCCAGTCAAATGGTCAAGAGTAGGGAACAAGATGGCTTAATTTTAGCTAATGTGTCCTAAATTGTACACATATATGCCTTTCACTAGACAAATCCACTCATTATCCATTTCATTGCAAAAAAATTAAAAACACACACATAGGGGGGTGTGTGTGTTTCGTTCGCCGCCTAACCACCATAAACCACCATAAAAATTCCAACTTTGATCAAGAGCGTGATATTCCCGGTTGATACGAGTGTTTGGGTATTCATTTAAACAACGTTTGGGTTGTCCAGTTCGTGTCGAATTATACATTTTTGAATATTTTCTTGTAAGTTTTCAAATTTAAATTTCGTTTGTCCTTTTGGGTTTATTTTGATGCATAGATGTTATTTGTACAAGTTGATCATCGTGAAAATTAATGTTTAGAAGCGAAATGATTAAAAAAGGGTGTGTTTGGTTCGTGTAATATAAAAAGGAAAAAGAGGGATTTTGTAGTTTTGATGTTGTGGTCGTGATGGTTGAATAATATACGTTGCTAGATAGCTTATTTTTGATAATAGCTTATATAGCTTATTTTGAGCTTATTTTGTGGCTTATATGGGCTTATAAGCCCACGTCACTTGTCAAAATCACTAGGGAAGTGATTTTTGATTATTTTTGTGTTATGGCGTATGTTGTGGACTATTTTGAGGCTTATGGTTGTAACCAAATGCGATACGTAGCTTTATAGCTTATTTTCAAGCTTAATATACGTATTTTGGAGTTTATGGACTCACTACCCAATAAGTCTATTTGAGTCGCGACTTAATGGGAGGGCTTATTGTGGTCCGGATTATTTTTACAAATAAGTATATACTTATATATGTAAATGGACCTTGGTTTTGGACTTGGATTATATTTTGGACTTATAAATGTCCTAATGGACCCTTGTTGGGGCCTTAAAGCCCAATAAGCGATATTTAGTAGTTATGAGAATTTTTATGGACTTTTGGAAGTGAAAATGTATTTACGAAGTGATATTGAATGATGTGTTGGGAAAAACGTGTTGGTAAGCGTTAAAAATTGAGATTTTGGAATTTTGTCGAGAAGTGTCGAATTTGGAAAAATGTGGAAAAATGAGGTTTTAAACCTTGGAAAACATTGTATAAACGTACGGGTCATGTAAAAAGTTTATACTTAGAAATGTTCTTAAAAACATGATTTTTGATCTTAAATAATAAAATAATATTTAATTATTTTATTTATATAATAAATTCACTAAATGACGAAAAATATGTTTTTTCTTGAAACTTCTCTAATGTGTTTATTATGAGTAAACATTTCATTTCGACCGTATAATGATTATTTTAAAGTGACTAAGGTGCACCGAATGGACTTGTCGAAATATATATATAATTAATAATTATAAATATTTATTATATTACTTATCTATTTACGCTAAATATTATAAGTATGTATTATCGGAGAATGAGATTGATATGATTGTGGAGATAAGTCGTCAACCATCACACCACTAAAAAATATTTTGGGAAATTGTACAACGCGTCTAAACTCTATGCATCAAACGTGAATATTGTTTTGGAATTGGATGATTAAATTGAGACATTAACTGGACTAGGTCGTGTGCGGGCGTCGTTGCATTTGCTTGTGTGATTGAGATTGGGTAGCTAAAGACTTGCTTGAGGTGAGTTCTTGTAGCCCCACTTTTTACTGTTTTTCCGTTGGGGGAAAATGATACTCAAATGTATTTTGAAATGTTTTGAATTGATCTGTACGAAATGTAGTTTTGTTTTTGGGACAAGATATGTGCTTATGAGTGCTATGTAAATATTATGCATGATTGTTTGGATCGGATGGGTACGCCTACCCAATGTTGTGAGATTATTGTTTCGGATTGGTACGCCTACCCAGTATATATGTGATTATTAGAGCGGATGGGTACGCCTACCCAAGTTTGTGTGAGGTCCTGCCTTAATATTAATGCTCCTGCTGGTAGGCCTTTTAGGTGCGTAAGTGACATATTGTGATTGACTAGCGGGGATGCTATGTCTTGGATCGTTAGCATATATTCACTGTCATATAGCACTATTGTCCACTATTGATGTATTGGCACAGCTTTTGGGTGTGTTTTCGAGTATCATTTTCAGGTGTGTCAAATCAAGGTATGTGATTGGTATTGGAAGAGAAAAGATGTAACCCAAGGGGACTAGGTAGAGATGGACGTGGTTTTGAATTATGTTAAGTTT
>BQNB010210874.1:0-10239 GCA_026074375.1 Tanacetum coccineum
AGAAGCCCCATAATTGTCTCTCATGTTCCTCATCCAACTCTTCAACTTGCCTACATTTCTCCAACCAATCATGTTCAGCCCGTGCTTGCGTTGCTTCTTTTTCCAATGCGAGGTTTAATGCTTCTTTATCAAACTTGTATAGATCCTCTTGCTCGATAACATTCCTATAAACCTGCAACTCTAAATCAGCCATTTCTTTTTCCATCAATTTCACTATTTCTTCTACTTCCACCAAAATTCCACTCCCACCTGCACCACTACCACTTCCAGAAACTATATCCATACAGAAAACCTTAACAACATTTCTCATTGTAATGTTAAGGTAGTGCATTAATGGTTAGGAGAAAAAACTAAAACATTACCATGTATCAAGGTAACTCCCACAGTAAAATCCTTTCCATAACCCCCCTCATCAATGAATTTATGATGTATTGTACCAGGTATTGTACCTAAGAGATCTTTTAAAGTCATTGTGAGATTGCCAAGAGCATTTGGAGTACAAGACTTGATTATTACAATAAATTTCTCAAGTTTCCCATTCTTGAGATAGTTCTCAATATCTCCTAAACACCCATTCATAATCCCCTCACCATTAGCATTAACAAACTCAACCACGTTAACCCGTGACCTACCCTTAAAATCCTCATCCTTGCCAACATCATCAATAACTTTCCTAATATATTATTGGGTCGACAATTACAGGACTCATACCCACCTTCGTGAATTTTCGTTTATTACGGAGCCTGGCTACTTGAACAATATCTCAGGACTGGGTAATTATCTAACCGGCTTTCCTTAAATTATCAACAACAGGGTTTTGGGTTGTGGTGGTTGTGGTTGTCTCACATACTGGCTATTGCAGGAACGAAGAACATGAGTTAGTGGGAGATCAGAATCACCAATATCAAGTAGTTGTTTCCACTCATAATTTGGGGGTGAATTCATTATGTTGGTGTTGAAGGACAAAAAGGGAAAGAGGTAAACAAGAACAATGTTTTTTTTAGGTGGGAAGAACAACACTGGTGTTGATAATAGGGGAAGTAAAAAAATTAATGTTGCAAACATGGTCCTTGGGGTATTATTGCTATAAAGTGATGAAATTACCCCTGCCATTAACGACTAAATGGATGGGAAAAAGGTCAAAGGACCAGTCAACTCATTTGGGTCAACCACAGGGACGTCTGGTGTAATTATCGACTTACTAGGATGAAACATGCAATTTGGCCATAACCACAAGGACCAAACATGTAATTAACACTTTTATTTAAATCATCAATTACCTTACTTTGGATGAAAAAACATGTTATCATATAAAAACATCTTATTCTCTCTTCATTTATCATCTTAGCAAATAGCAATCTTTTCAAAACCATAAGTTGACTTTAGGGCGTTAACGAACTGAATGTTTAGTAAACATTTCATGAACTGTTTGGTAAAATGTTTGTTTATGTTTTTTTATTAATTGAACGAATATTTTACGTTCAGTGTAGTAAATAAATGAACAAGAATAAAAGTCTTGTCCGTTTATTTATTTTCGTGAATGTTCGATTAGACGTTCGTTTCAGCTCATTTATTTGTTTATCTTCATTTATCATATCTTTTTATTATATACCTTGAATATTGGTTTACTTAAATGAAATAATACTTATAAAACACAATGTTATGTATATTTTGGTGAATTGTGTGTTTATTTTTCTATGTTCAATTATGTTCGTTCGTTTATATTCGTTTAGTGTCTTAACGAACATAAACGAACATTAACAACCTTATTTTCTTGATAGACGAACATGAACAACAAAAATCATTTGTTTAAGCAATCATGTCAGTTTATTTGACCGGTTAAAATCAAACGAACGATGATGATCAAAGTTTCATTTTGATTCGTCCGGTTCAGTTAATTAGTCTAGTGGAAACCTCCAATGTGTGTCATTTTTGGTGGTGGAAACCGAATTGAAAGATGAGAGGGATAGAATGGTATGAAGCACACAAATGGAAGAACACATATCCAACATGTACCCATTGTGCTGCCCAAAGAGACACGTATTGGAGGAGAATGTTGGTGCAACATTGACTAGGATCTCCTTTATGTTTTAATGATGACAAATAAACGTTCGTAAAACTTACAGATTAAAAAATGCATATCCAATATCAAAACCGCGGAACCAAGTTCCTTACGCGCTGGTGGCACATCAGCGCGTTGGGTCTAGCGCCATTAATGGCTGTCCTGGATTTGTAAATTTTGATTAGTCGGCTTTCCTCTTACCCGACACATGTGAAAACTTCAATAAAGGTATAAATACGATATTTGAGCATTTAGGAACACTCCAAATGAGATTTAGACTTAAAGATGAGCAAAAATAAATCCTCCTGTTTTTAACAAAATGCCAACTCAAATCTTTTATCAATTGGCTCTAGCCAAGGCCAAAACTTCTTTCTAAATCTAGTATGCACATACTTTCAACATACCATCAAACAAAAGTATCCGTTTGACCTCAATCTGGACTTAAGTTGTTTCTAATCACGTAACGGGTTTTACTCTCTTATTGGTCAAACTAAATCAAATGTCACGTTGCGTAAACGCATCCTTTCCCGTTATAGGATATGCTTTACTTGAGATGCAAATAACTTAGCTTGTTTGCATCAAGATGATTAGTGATTAAATTCATTGTTGATTATAATAGATTAAGTCCAAGTGACTATTTGAGCCCCCTCTCACCTCAACCCTCTTCATCACCTGGCCTTCCAAACAACTCTGTGGTATTTGAAGGTTAATCTTACTTTAATCCTTCCTACCTTTTTCAATATAAATGATTTACAAACTCCCACATAAATTCCTCACATGTCTCTTCATAATCATTTCTCTTCTAAAAATCCTTCTAATCATTTGTTAATCCCTTCTACCCAACAAATGATTATACCTCCCACACACACTCTAAACATTCCTTTCTTAAACCATCCCATAATCACACTTGACCATCTATTTTCTTTCTTATGGAAATGTAATCTTTTGATTATTATCTTCTTCAGCATCAAAACCATCTCCAAGCTTAAACCTTTCTCCATATAAACCTTCCCCAAATAATACCTACATGGGACAACTCACATTCCTTACACCATTGTACTTGATGTACTTCTTGTCCCCCAACATTCCAACATATGCTCCTTTTCATCACATCAAAAAATTCTCCACCACATATACTTCCTATTCACTCTCTTCTTTATCTCACTCACACAACCATTCATTTGAATTCAAGTTACACACACACACACACATACACACTCAAGCTTTCTCCATACACCTCTTTCACAAACACCTTTACATTTGAATTCAAAACTTATATACTTCATCAATCCTTCGTAACACACTTTGCCATCTCAATATCTCGTCTCAGCCATTAAGTTTGAATGTTATCTTAGCCTCTAAACCATCACATCACTCTAACTTATTGCCAACTCACTACACCATAATCTTATCCTTATCTTTAAGATTCTGAATTGGATTCTTAGCCTCTAAAACATCACATCATGACAACTCACCTCCAACCTTATCCCACTTGTTTAACTGGATTTGAATTTGAATTTCAAATCATCTCTCTAACATCCACACTTCCTCTCTAAGTAAAGAAATATTCCTTTGGAATATTCTTTATGCTTTTGGCATATTCTTTTATATCCTAACCATACCAACTCATCAACCTAACCATGGTTAGTTTCCAAGTAAACCATTCACATGTAAGGAATTCACAAACACACCCTTTGTCCAATACTTCTTCTCTATCTCTTTGATATTAGACAAACACTCTAAAATCTTCTTCTAAATTACTTCATAAACGTTTTTATCAAATGGCTAATTGAGTTGGTTGACCTTGAGTGTAAGAATAGTGAAAAGGTCAAAGCGTGCAGTACAATTAGGGGTTTAGCAAGAGCGGGTAGTTAAAACACCAAAAACTAAAAAAACCCGAGATGGGTCTGGCGCGCTGACGCGTAAGTCAGCGCGCCACTGGCTGTGAGGTTTTACCATTTCTATGTTTTGGCCTATAAATACCCCCTCTTGGTTATTGTATTCCTTACCTCTTACCATTCTTTCTTCCTCACTTTTCTCTTCTCTTATCCTCTAAGTCTAACACCTCTTGTGTTAATCTTTTATTCTATCATCTATTAAAGAACGCATCTTCGCAAGAGAGACACACAAGTACTTAATCCACACTTGTGTGTTAGTAGTCGAGGGTCTTCTTTCTCATACACTTTCTATTAGAATCGAATCTCTAGGTTAGGTCAGGACTTGATTCATATCAAACAACTTTATTCAATTTAGTTGTAAGGGAAGTCTTGTATCTTTGTGATCAAGCCTAGATCATTGATGGTCTAGTTGGGGTTTGGTAAGCTTCCAAAGGGAAGTTCTTAGTGGTCCTAGTTGATCTAAGTGATCCCAGAGGTTAAGTCGAATCACAGGTTCTTAAGGGTAGCTTCCGAGGGAAGAATACCGTATGGAGTAACTCTTCTTAGTGAGCTCCAATCTTAGTGCATATCGGTGGATAGAAGTTGTAATGCGGTTCATAGTCCACCATAAGGATTATACTATAGTAATATTATCGTGTCGTGGATTCACAACTAGATGTACGGATGGTCTAAACCCCATATCCCGAACCAGTATATATCGTGCTCTCCCTCTCTATCCAGCTCCATCTACTTATTGTTGTTATAGCTAAGTAGATCATTACAACATTCGGTTGTTTGTGACTTAAAGTCTTAGAATCTTCGAAGAAGTCAAGATAACTATATTCAACCCCCATCTATAGTTCTACAATTGGTATCAGAGTGGTTTACTCAAGTTTTCAAGAGTTAAAGCCTTCCCGAGAAGTCGTGTTAAGTTAAAAACTTCTTTTTTTAAAAAATTCAAAATCCTAATTTTGATTTTTAAAAAAGTTGAGTAAAGATCCATGGCTCAAAAGAACTATGTCGAGGGTTGCTCTATGCAAAGATCAACTTTGCTAGAGGTCAAAGGGTTTTGCTTTTGAAAAACTCGCTTTGAGACTTACATTAAGTCCAAAGATATTGACTTATGGCAAGTCATCCAATATGGCGATTTTGTTTTCGAAATGAAGGATCCGAAAACAAAGATGATGAAGGATACGCCATATGAACTTATCAAAGATGATTAGAAGAAAAAACTTGGAAAGAATAACGAAGCCAAAATGACTCTTTACAACGCCCTACCGCTTAAAGAGTATGAACGAGTCTTCATGTGTAAAACCGCCAAGGAGGTTTGGCATACACTCATCATTACTCACCAAGGCAATTTACAAGTCAAGGATTTCAAGATTGATTTTCTCATTTGATAATATGAGAAGTTCTCAATCTAGAAAGAAGAAACTATTGATAGCAACTTCACACGATTTAATGCTATTGTAACTAGTCTCAAATCTCTAGATCAATACTAATCTAGCAAAAATCATGTGAGGAAGCTTCTTCGTGCTCTTCTGTTAAAATGGAGAGCCAAGGTGACGACCATAGAAGAAGACAAAGACTTAGCTACACTTTCTCTTGATGAGCTAATAGGAAACCTTAAGGCCTATGAAATGATCTTTATAAATGATAGTGTAGCTTCTAAGACTACAAAAGAAAAGGTCAAGTCCTTAGCTCTTAAAGCTAAAGTCACTAGGGAGCAACCTAGTGATGATAATGATAGTCAAGGAGGAAGTGATGAAGATGTAGATGAAGAAGAAGCTGAAGCATTTAATTTGATAGCAAATAACTTCAGTAAGTTCTTTCGCAAGAATAATATATTCAGACACGATAATCGATTTGGCAATGGGGCTAATAGATTTGAAAGAGGCCGCGGTAATGGTTTTAGGAACAAAGGAGGTGAAAGCTTGTGATAAAAGCGAGGTTGTTACAATTGCGGGGAAGAAGGTCATTTGATAAGTGAGTGTCCGAAGCCTAAGGAAAATAAGGCTTTTTTCGGAGGAGCGTGGAGCGATAGTGAAAAAGACAACAAATAGCAAAACGATGCAATATGTCTAATGGCAACATACTCTCAAGAGGTATGTCTTAAATGCGATCTACTATCAGACAATTAGATTGTGGATAGTGGTTGCACTAAGCCCATAACTGGGAATAGAAGATTGTTTACTTCGTACAAGACGTATGATGGTGGACATTTTGTATTTGGGAGCAACCGAAAGGGCAAGGTCATCGGTGGAGGTAATATTGATTATGACTCCATTTTAATTACCAATGTTGAGCATGTTAGTGGTCTATCTTTTAACTTGATTAGTGTGAGTCAAATATGTGATGATGATTACGTAGTTAGCTTTACTAAAATAGATTATACTATACTACTATTACTAAAAATGGTAAAACGCTAGCTAAAGGTCATAGGAGAAATGGACTATATACTTGAAAATCCGCTAATATAATGTAATTCCCAACTAATCTATGCAATATTGAACAGTTCATGATAATGGGCTGAACTTGGGTTTTATCGCTACTTAGGCAAACTGTAATCAATGCCAAAATATCCACTGGCGTCCCAATTTGTATAAAAAGCATGTTTCCACCCAAATAAAAGTAATATCAGTTAAAATTGTAAAAAAGTGTTGGGGCTATGAACTCACCTCAAGTGAGTGATCTGATAATTTATATCAAGTGTGGGAATGCTTCACGATTATTCCCGAATGCAACCTAATTAAATATAAGTCGTATAAGTACCGAGTACTTATATTAATAATATAATCTTATAGTTGTTATACTTCGTACCTATGTTCGGGCTATCGTAATTATAGAGGTCATGACTTGACGTACGCAGGATGGTCTTAGGACACTTTAAATTGTAAATTCCTACAAACTCGTCGATACTCCTTTCCGAGAAGCCTCATCATGAAATTCCCTATGTAATATAGCACTTCGATAACTAATCAATATATACATATTTTTCTATATAGCTATATCACCATCTATTTGTTTAAGTGAAATCGTAATTAAAAAGTAAAAATCGATTTATAATTACGGCCTTTAGTAAAAATGACATAACTTGTCGTTTTAAGCAGTTCTCGCGGGTTTCTTACGCCCACGCTTTTGTATTAAGAGGGTTAAAGAAGTGATCTTAAAATCACATTTTTTGGTTTTTGAGATTCTGTGCGGAATGAATAGTTGTTTTTACTGTTCACAGCAGACTAAATATTTATTTTTCTACTTTCAATTACGTTAAACCCGTTTTTGTGTTCTATTGTTATAGCGCGTTTTTAGTGATTCTTATCGGAACATGCTCGTAATTGAAAGTTTTCTCATATTATGTGATGTTTATTAAAGGATAAGTTTCTAGTGGTGAATAGTACTTTTTTTTTTATAAAAATTGTTTTATTAAAGTATATTCAATATCGTAAACTTGTAAATGGCGTATCTGTCTTCGTTATTAATCGGTTTTTCGAGTCTTTATAACCCCTCGATCCTTGTGACATGTTGATATATTTTCATAAAATCATAAAATCATATATGTTAAATTTGTATCTTAAAACAGCCTAGTTATTTTTTTCAAAAAATGTGTTTTAAAACTGGTTTTTAGGACCTTTTTAGAAACCTTAATTTGACACTTAATATGTTTATACTTTACCAAACATGTTTAAAACACATACATTCCTTTTAACATCATATTAGCATCCATATGGCATGTAAATAAGTTCACAAAACAATGATCATAAGTAAATAATCATTTTACATATTCAAAAGTACCATAAATGGTGATTTAGCTAAATATAACATATGAACACATAAAATCTTAGTTATGAATAGATTAAGCTTTTGATATAACCTTGTGTGGATGAGTAGAGAAGAGAATAACAATCACACCCTTGTGATTAAACCTCTTGGCTTGAAAAATTAGGATGAAACCCTAATTTTTTACCCCAAAAACCCTAATCTTGCAATAACTTGTTAAAACCCTTTCAAAGCTTAACCAACCCTTCAAATCTTCTTAGAATACCTTAAGTATGATATGTAAACACTAATATGGTGAAAGAAAATCAAAGTATGGATTGTGTTTGGCAAGGGTTTTGAGCCGTGGGCTAGGTAGAGAGAAAGGAAGAGTTTTGTGATTTTTCTTGTAAAGGAAATGTCTTGTGTGAGTTTTCTATGACCCTTGCATGCCTATTTATACTACTTAGTAGATATTTGTGTGTCTAGTTGATGTATGAAAGGTGGCAAAGCTTCTTGAAGAAGATTGGATGATATGAGAATAAGATAGGCTTATTTAGAGCTTATCTTGGTCTAGTCATGGTTCAAGTTGCATGAAGATATTTTACAAAGCTTCTTGGTGACTCTTCTTGGCTTATCCTAGTCATATTACACGAAATATATGTATATGTATAAGTTAGATATGTATTTGATCATTTATATATGTATAACTGGCATTTATATGAAGTATCTATGTAGTATTAGACATGGAATATTGTATAAACTTGTATCATTGTAAGTTTTGATTTGAATTCCTTCATAATGAATATGTATGAAGTGATAAATACTTGAAGTTTTAAATAAACTTTAAGTATTGGGATCAAATTTTGGGTATTTGATGAAGGTAGATAAGTAGATTAACGTGCTTCGGGACGCTTAAAAGTTATTTTTATCGCGGAAACGTATTACACGTAACGTAACCAATAAAAATAAAATGTGCATTGTAATATTATTCCTCTAAATAATTCTATAAAACTTCGTTGATGTAAACATTTAATTGTTTAATGCCCGTTTACATTGTATAATCATTTTCAGTTTACGCGATTTAGCTTTCACGACTATTGATTAAAAGCTAACGCTTGGGTTTTAAACCCTACAAAAATAATTAGTGGATTAAATAATGTCGTACAATGACCTAAAACAAGGTGTTATAGTCCTCCCCCGATTAGCTGAGCCTTGTCCTCAGAGGCCTTAAGACGCAAGCACTTGACGACGGCCCGGTCTTTGAGAACAGATGTGGGTATTTCTTCCGGAATTAATCTTCGCGTTCCCACGTAAACTCAGGACCTCTCTTGGAGTTCCATCGAACCTTGAATAATGGGATACGGCTTCATTTCAACCGTTTAACTTCACAATCTGTGATCTCTATAGGTTCCTCGACGAACTGAAGCTTGTCATTTTTAGCTTACGCGATTTAACGTATCGATTACAATTAAAAACAAACGCGTACAATACTAAAAATAAATGGTGACTTTATTATGAACTCTGCTCAGCTCCTCAGGAAGTTCGAGCTTGTAAGCAACGTCTCCAACCCTTTTTATTACCTTGAAAGGTCCAACAAACCTGGGATTTAATTTCCCCCGTTTGCCAAAATGTACTACCCCTTTTCAAGGAGAAACCTTGAGCATCACTTTATCTCCAACCTCAAACTCCATTGGCTTACGCTTCAAATCAGCGTAGCTCTTTTGCCTATCACGAGCGGCTTGCATCCTTTGCTTAACTTGAATGATTTTCTTAGTCGTCTCTTGTACTATCTCTGGACCGGTGAGTTGAACTTCTCCAACCTCAGCCCAACAAACAGGCGAACGACATTTTCTACCATAAAGTGCCTCAAAGGGTGCAGCCTTAATGCTAGCATGATAACTGTTATTGTATGAAAACTCGACCAATGGCAAATGTTTAACCCAACCATTTCTAAAGTCGATCACACAAGCTCTAAGCATATCTTCTAGAGTTTGAATGGTTCTCTCGCTTTGTCAGTCAGTTTGCAGATGATATGCCGTACTTATTTCTAAACTTGTACCCAAAGCTTTCAAAAGTGACCTCCAGAAATTTGATGCAAACCTAGGGTCACGATCACAAATAATCGAGACCGGTATTCCATGCCTTGTTACTACTTCCTTTAGATACATTCTCGCTAGCTTCTCTAGAGGGTCAGTTTCTTTCATGGGTATAAAAATTGCTGACTTTAAAAGACGGTCAACAATTACCCAAATGGTGTCATACCCTTGTGATGACTTAGGAAGTTTTGTGACAAAATCCATCGTGATATTGTCCTACTTCCATTGAGGTATTTCGGGTTGTACCAACAAACCCGATTGTCTCTGATGTTCATATCATTAGGCTTATTATTAGGTGTTTTTATTAGGCCCGTATATCAAAACTCTTTTATTAAATTTATTCATTTTCCTTTTGTTTTTAGTTATATATGTCATAAATATATTACACAAATTTATATTATGTCTGATATGAGTTAAGTTTTAATTAAAGCCCATCAAGTTATTAGCT
>BQNB010210875.1:0-10239 GCA_026074375.1 Tanacetum coccineum
AAAACACATATGCACGGTAATAAATATATGTTGGAATGATGGAATAAATATATCTAATCTTTATGCAATTGTATTTGTTTAGAAACGATCGCACAAATTATAAATTGGCATACATAAGTGCACTCGTGTTTCTAATACGCTGGAATAAATAAAAGGTGTTTTGATAAACTCCTTAAAAAATATGGTACTAAATAACAATTGAAATCAAATAAACTTCTTTCAAAAACGTCAGGTAAAAAACTAAAATTGTTCCTAATATCATAGAGTTGTTAAAAAGAAAAAAGAAATGTTAAATTAGAAGCAATAATTAAGAAAATACACTTTTACTTAAATACCCTTTTCATTTAAACAAAAATCATATTAAATAGAAAAAATCTGATTGGTTGATACTAGTTCTCGCAGTTCTGTACATTTATTTGGTTCTGAAAAGAACCTCACCCTATATATATATATATATATGTATATTATTGAGGGTTTTTAGTTTGATACGTATCTTAACGATTATCAAGTGTAATTTATCATTATACATGTATGATATTATCGTTGAAAACTTAATAAGCCTTGCTTGTAATTGATTATTAATATGTTTTTAATTCTTTAAGTAATTGCTAAAGGTCTAAAATTATAATAAATGTGAAATGGTGCGGCTTTGGTCGAGAATTGCACACAAAGATGACACCCCGATAAGATCCCCGATTAGTACGAGGCGGGTTTGGAGGAGCATCACGCCCTAACGGGGCGCCCCGATTAAATCCCCGACGGGGATCGAGGTGGGTTTGGGGAAAACTTTAGTAAATGTAGTTTATGGATGCCAAATTTCATGGATGCCAAATTTCATGTTTCTACTGTGAGGTGGCTACAGCAGTGAGGAGCATTTATTTGCCTTCATGAGGGAAATGTAGTTTGTGTATTTGGTCTTAAACAGTAATGAGGCCTATTAGCTTTTGTAGCTTATGCTGTTCTAATCTGGAATGGCTTAAGTTATATAAGAGTTATTATAGGAAATGTAGTGGCTGTTGGAGAAAATGTGAAGTTTGAGATGGTATTCAGTTGTTTGGCTAGTCTGTATTAGTTCTAGTTTCTGTATTGGTTGTTAAAGGATTTTGAGAATGTTCTGATCCTTCTTTGAATACCTTGTAATAGTTATAGTTTTATGATTAATATATACTTCACATTTTCAACAAAAAAAACTGTTGCAAAAACTAAACCAGTTGCTAAGAGTAAGCTGGCTGAAAAGCTAAACCATCGTCAAAGACGGTTACGTTAGCTCTAGCAAAGAAGAAACCAGCTGCTAAACCTAAGGCCAAAGCAAGTTCAGCTAAGCCGACTGCTAAACCTAACCCGACTCCAAAGGCTATGCCGGCTGCGAATAATTCCAACAAACCAGCTAGACAAAGGAAGAGAAGTGCAAGGTTAATTACTGTGGAGGAAATCAGCAGACACTACGGGAAGTCATTTGAGGAAGCTGCGGATATCCTTGGTGGTAAGTACAATATAGTAACTTGTTGCTAATGCCTGGAGGTGGAAATTTTTGACCTCTCCACCTATGTTATAAATGGGTCAATTTGAGTTATGCTAAATATTAAACTGGCTAACTAGATTTGAGTGAAATGGAAACGGGTTGAGTAAAAATATCTTATGAACTTTGGGCCTAATGACGAGGGCTGAGATGTTTTACTAGGCCTGAGACTAGCCTTAAAAGATGTAAGATCATCATTTTATTACGAAATAATGCTTCATTTGCAAATAGTCTTTGGTTTATCATTTGCTGCTACAGAATTACTAAAACTTCTGAATGTAAATTATTGTTACTAGAACATCGAAGGCTCATTGCTCTTCAATGTCGTGGTATTGATTCCCCTTTATCTTAAAGGAATGTAAAGTACGAGGCCATTTTTAAATGATCTTGAACAGCTTATCGTCGTCGTCTACTTATTGATTGATCTAGTTGTAGATCTAGACTGCTTCTAAAAGGCTTTTGTATGATTGCAATCGACATGTTTTACATAGTGCACATTAGTTACTTTCTAGATCTTAGATGGTTGAACAATTAGGCAACAACACAGTGGGTATTTGTTAATTGTGATAATTGTCTAGAAATGTATATAACTTGTCACTTTTTGCTCTCTTTTGTATTGTTATTTTTTTCCTATTTAATAAACATACTTTTAAAAAAGTTGAATGTTGTGTATCAAGTACATCGGTGTTTGGATGATTCAGCAATGTTTTTTGTCACATGTGTAGGCGAGCACAACCATACAAGGGTACAGTCTCAATCTGCAAACACATAAAAACAAATCTTGATAGAAGAAAGCTTGAGCCTTTATGTTGTTTGTTGTCTATGTTTTTAGTGCGGTTTGAGGGGTATATAAATGGAGGGCTGGATCACAAATATGGGATGGTTGGTTTTTGTTCTTTTTGTGGTGCATTGCCTCTTTGTTTTGGCTAAAGAGAACCCCCTTTGCCGGGATAAAAGCCTAAAAATGATGGGATATTTTGCAGATAGATAAGTTAACAGTGTTTGTCTTTGGATCCGTGTGCTTTTAATTCTTCTATATTGACCAAACTAGGCGAGTATTAGTTTCTTTTCCCTTCCATGTTAGTATTAGTACAAGTATTCTATCTTTATTTCTTCCGTATTGATATATACGAGCCGAAAGAGACCCGTGTGTTGTTGCAGGGCTAGTTGGTTGTCGATACTTGTATTTTTTTAGTTCTAAATAAGATTGACATCAGTTCGTTCGACAATTAAGTTGCTCCTAACGATGTTGTTCTCGTACCTGTGTTTGAGTGTAACAAACGTTAGAAGCTCTGTACCCAAAAAATATATTCTAAGATATGATACTAAATGTTAGGATTAGTTGTAGATAAACAAGAACAAACCAGCAACTAGCTAATTCAGACGAGGGGCTTAACAAAAGATCAAAACATCATATTAGTGGGAACAAAATAAAAGCTAGTGTTTTTTTTATCAGAAGTGAAGTACAGAAGTAATTTCTAGTTATCCCTTTATAAGAGATTAAACCGACATATCAGTTTCCTACATCTTAAGAAACTACAAGAAAAAGAACAAAATGCCCTTACTACTAAAATTACCAAAATACCCTTAGGACTAATAGTCACAGCATCCAACAATCTTCACCTTGACTTTAGCTCCTAAGTAACACCATATTTCCAATTATCGACGTTGAGCAAATCCAAACGGTGACGAAACTTGCTCAAAGGAACCGGTTTAGTAAACACATCCGCATGATTGTCTTGAGTGCCGATTTTCTTCACTTTGATTCTTCTTTCGGTACGAATAAAGTGATAACGAACATCTATGTGTTTAGTCCGGTCATGGTATACTTAGTCTTTAACCAAACAAATAGCACTCATGTTATCACAAAACACAGTCGCTTAATCTTGAGGGAAACCAAGATCTTCAATCAAACCTTTCAACCAAATTCCTTCCTTTGCTGCTTGTGTTAAAGCCATGTACTCGGCTTCGGTAGTAGATAAAGCAACAGATGGTTGTAATTAGGGGTGTCAAACGGGTTATCGGGTCGGGTTTGAGGCTTATAGGGTCGGGTCTATCGGGTTTTGAAAAAATAAAAACTAACCCGCAACCCGACCCGTATCCGGCAACAAATATTCACGTTCACCACCGTAAATGAGCCAAACATCAGAAGACTGTCCCTTTCAAATTGAAAATGCATTTCTCATCATCTCCAATGCTGTTTTTTGGATGTAGCCATATATCGTGGACACAAACACTCATTCGCTAATCGGGTGAATGAAAACTATATCCGGCTCGTTAATTAACCATAACATACATCAAACTTCCAACTCTAGCATAGGGTATTCGGGACATATATTCTGCTTTAGTTTGAGGTGCACAAGTAGTGGATAAACGAAAATTATCTTAGGGAGGAAGGGTATTTACCCATTTTTGCCATACTATATGGCCAAGAAACGAAGGAAATAATCTTCTCGATATAACTTTTCTATGATAAGAAAAGCTTACCATGTTTTTGATCTCGAATTATTTCCATACCCAAAATCTTTCGAGCTGCTCCCAAATCTTTCATATCAAATTACGTATTGAGAAGAATCTTTAACTTCTTAACCTCCTCCATATCTTTAGCTGCTAGAAGCATATCATCAACGTACAAGAGTAAGTAGATAAGCGACCCTGACAGTGCCTTTTTATAATAGACACAACAATCATAAGCATTTCTACTAAAATCATGCTTTACCATAAAACTATCAAGTCTCTTGTACCACTGTCTCGGTGACTGCTTCAAACCATAGAGAGATTTCTGGAGCTTACAAACGTAGTCTTCTTTTCCTTGAACAACGAAGCCTTCGGGTTGGCTCATATAAATTTCTTCCTCAAGGTCACCGTGAAGAAATGCAGTCTTTATATCTAATTGCTCCAACTCCAAATCATGATGTGCTACTAAGGATAATAACACGCAAATAGATGTATGACGTACCACCGGGGAGAAAAATCTCTTTGTAGTCGATCCCTCCTTTTGCGCTATATCCCTTCGCGACCCTAAACGTGCCTTGTATCTAATGAGTGTCCGAGCCTGGGTAATGCCGGTTTTCTCTTGAAAACCCACTTTCAACCAACATCTTTTCTTTATTTGGTAGTTAGTTAGACCAATTCTCCTGTCTAGTTCTTATTGAAGAGATTCTATCTCTTCACCATAGCCGCAACCCCACATTTCAGAGTCTTTTTTGAAGTAATTGCCTCTCGATAAGTAGTCGGTTTTTAAGGGACTCACCTCTTCCGCTACTTGCATTGGTATCGCAACATTGTTACAAATAGTAGTAGGAGCTTTTACATTTCTATGAGGTCTATCATGGGCTATAGACCTATCTTGCTCATATTCCAAATGTGGCAAATTTATGTGATCATCTGGTGAAGTATCATCATGGTCCATATCTCCAAGAACAACGTGTTCCACCTATTTTGGGAACATCCTCCACTGTTCCTGAAGAAATCACTTCATTCAAGCTTCGATTCACAATCAGACCTTGTTTCACGAGAGAACAAGTAATCCTTTGACAATGTTCACATCTTGGCTAAGACATGAATCTTTATTTCAAAGGGTGCACCAAATTCGATAGCCTTTAACCCCATCACCCTATCCCATAAAAATGCCTTTCTCACCTCTCGGGTCTAGTTTTCCTTCACTAACATGGTAATACGCAGGGCATCTAAAAACATGAAGCTTCGAATAATCTGCGGGCTTCCCAGTCCAAACATCAATGGGAGTTTTACATAAATAGCGGTGGAAAGAGAACCTATTGATTTGATAGAAGTCGTGTGAGTGCTTCAGCCCAAAAATATTTATATCTAATCGAATTCAACAGTAAGAATCGAGTTTCTCTCTATAAAGTTCTATTCATGTCGTTAGCTACCTCGGTTTTGTTGAGGAGTGTAACGAACCGTTTACATGCCTTACAATCTCCTTTCATCTCTACAAAAGTCATTAATAACTCTCTCGAACAACTTCCCCAACAATTGTCAGTTCGAGTCGTTGACTCTCCTTCCTGTTTGGTTCTCAATCAAAATTCTTCAATTTGCTTAAATTTCTCAAACGCTCTCACTTTTATGTTTCATCATAACATCCCGTCATTCTTGAGAAATCGTCTAGGATTAAGAGAATAATACGTGAGCACTACTGAGGAGAAGGTACTCGAGAAGGCCCTATCAATCAGCATGAAGATAATCAAGAGTCGACTTTGTTTGATGAATTGCTTTCAAGTAAATCACCCGTTGTTGTTTTCCTGATTTCACAATGCTCACAAAACTCCACAGATATGAATTCCTTGTGGTTGTCAAGTAAGTCCTGCTTACTCAATATGATCCGCCTTTTTTCATTTATGTGACCAAGACACATATGCCACATCTTGTCAAATTCTGAATTACTTTTCTCTGAACAAGATACAGATGCGGAACGTTGTGATTCGTTTTCACCTTGTTAAAGTGTTAATAAAAAAGAGAAGAAGTACTTTAGTTGCTTCTCATAAAACACCCCAATGGGGGGGGGGGAAATAGGGGGGGGGGCCGGAGACCTTTTAAACCACCAAAGTACACCATTCTCACTCGTGTTGTATTTAAAACTTTCGAGGTGTCGAAAAACACCTAGGGAGATCAAAATTTTTCTTAAGATCTGGAAAATGATGAACATCGTGTGAGGGTTCTAAACCAACTCCATCATGCATTTAATCTGAATTGTTTTCCATTGCCAACAACTTTGCTTGGTGAAATCGTTACCCATAATGACATGCCCACCTCAAACTCTTATTAGTCACAAATAACCATCCTCGATTGGGACTCATATGAAAGAACAAAAGAATCCATGATCCAAAACTAAGAGGTGTACGTTTTATATTCAAACTACTGAAAGTACCACTATCGCGTTATGAACTCGAGTCATCTTTAAGCAACAGGCCTGCGAACTTAAACTTTTTCCTTAAGATTAGGACCAAATTGTACATTCCAATGGCCTTACTTTTTACAACAATTACATGTGTCTTGAGGATTTGCCCTTGATGGTATTGACTTCGGATCTAATCTTTGTATCTGCCTTTCCTTTTGCCTTTCTGTGTTCGTTGTCTACCAACTATCAACTGTAAATGTTAAGCCGACGGTAGTATGAGTTCTGAAGTTCTTGATGCTGATAAAGAAGTCCCGGGAGGGATGCAAAACTGGATTGATCTTCTTCTTAATGTGATGGTGTCTTTTACAAACGACATAAGGAATTCACTATGTTCTCAACGAGGGAGTAACGTATTCTAGAAGAAATAAGTGCAGCATCTTGTCATCTATCTTGACTTCATCATTTTCTAATCCTTCATGATGGAATTCTAAGCCATCAAGATTGATCTTTTAATGCGTGCCTCTTTCATTTCGTTAGTGAAAACAAAATGTTGCACCAATAATAACTTTTTCGTCAACGAACTTTGTATTTAAAGCTTTTCTAATTATTTCCTACACGACAGCGTTTTCCTCATCGCAAACCTCGTATAGAACCTTATCCGCATAAAGATAGCATAATAGTGGAAATGCGCTTTTCATCTTGTTGTTTTATATTTTGACTTCGCTCATTTCAGCAGGTTTGGGACTGGCTAAAGGTACCATAAATACCTTGTTGTTTCTTTGTTTCAATAAGGCTCAAACTTTAATTCGCTATAAACTAAAGTTACTTTTGCCATTAAACTTCTCAACGACACTAACCGAGGATGATGTTTGAGAAGACATAGTGATTCAAATGGGTATACTAATCAAATGTTCTGTAACAAAACCTCCCACAACAAATTCTAACAAATTCTGATTATCCTAAATCCCAATTAATAAACACCTTTAATTTATGAAACGAGCAGAAGCTTCAAATCAATTTAATAAAGGGAACGAAAACAAACAACAAACCTGATATCGCCTAACTCAATTAACAACAAACACCAAATGCAAAACCAATTCAAATGATGTCAAGAAATTGATTCTTGAAATCAACAAAAAGGGATTAATCTATCCAATTCAAATGATTCTATAATCCACAACACTTGTAGCTTACTTCAAATCGATCGAACCCGCTCTTGATACCAATTTGTTAGGATTAGGGATAGATAATCGTAGGCAAAACATCAACAAACAAACATCATAACAATAGCAGAACAGAACATATCAAAACATGGTCAAATATCAGATGGCGGGAGGAAGCTAGGATTTTTTATTATCAAAGTGAAAGTTGTATAGATACATAAACTAAGATACTCTTTATAAGAGTGAAGAGTGATAGACCGACATATCAGTTTCCTACATCTTAAGAAATAACAAGAAAAAGACCAAAATGCCCTTACTACTAAAATTACCAAAATACCCTTAAGACTAATAGTCACAGCATCCAACACTAAATAAAAAGCCTAGGCATGTAATCCTAATTTTGGTGGGCCAAGAACATAACTAATCAGTAGCCCAGTTCCAAAGCCAAGTCAAAAATACGACATAAAATGCTGTCGTTTTAAACGGCAACGTGCCCACACGTTATGACGGGGCTAATTTGTTATTGACGCTTGTAGATTTTTTGACCATAGCTTTTTGGTTTTGTAGATTCTTATGGTTTTTAAATCTTCAAATAGTTGTTGTTAGTTTTTTAAGTCCATTTTTTAACCAACAAACATAAAACCATATACAAACAACCTGAATTGTGTATATTAGCATTAGTAATAGAACATATTATTTACAATTTGTTATGCGCCAAATATCAGAAGACAATTGTTGATCAATTCTTTGTATCTTTGATGGAAGATATGCTTTAGCTTAAAAAACCAAAAACTGTTTTAATCAACATAACAATTTTTTTTGTTTTTTAACCAATGGGGGTGATCCATCGGTAAGCGCTTAGCCTTTAGGACGAAAAGTGCTTAGAGGTCTTGGGTTCGAGGAGAAAATTAATCCCCTATTGGCCACAGAGTTTCACCTGACTTAACTTCGGGCTATCTAAAAGGATAGTCGGCCTTGAGAATAGTCAGCTTGCAATGTCAAGTGGGACACCCGGGTTATCAAAAAAAACATAACAATTTTTAATTGTTATGGAGAGTATTTATGTCTTCACTTTAAGGCCTTTTAGCTCAGGATGACACCTGTATACATGGGGTCATGGCATTTGTTACGTTTATGGGTGATAAAGTAGAAGCACGAAGCTACAACTATAGTTTAGAGGTTGGAGGGAATGGGTGAAAGCTGTCATGGGAAGGTACACTGATAAGTGCTTAATTACACATATCTTTTACCTCTAAAAACGAGCTTAAATGACCAAAAACAGACAAAAACTGAAAAGATAAAACAAGTAAACCTTGCACCATTAAAAAGTGACATAACAGACCCCTGTATTTATAACTTTGATAAAATGAACACTTTTAGTCCTTATTAGTTATAAGATTCTGAAGTACTATATAATAACCCTTGCATGGATAATATTATACAAAACATGTCTGAAATTGGCCATGCAAGATATTTTAACATTACCAATAGACATTTATAAGTTATAATAAACTAAAATATGAAGATTTAACACAACGCAAGTTTAAATTAACGATTCGTTAAGCTAGGAAGCTAAAACAGGTCATATTAAGGTTTTAAAATGAAAACGCGCGGGTTTTAAGTTCAAATTCTTTCATGTCTTATCAAAGCACTATTTTAATGTTAGTTAGCATGAATTGGGAAAGAGTTATTAACAAAAGTTTACAATCTTAGCTATAGATTAACAAAAAACATGAAATTAGGGTTTCGGGTGTACGGTTTGGATCAAAAAGGTAAAACACATAGGTTTTTGAGTTCAAAGCTTTATATTATGATTTTAGCATGATCATATGAACATTATGACGGCATGAATACATAATATAAGCTTAGAG
Organism: Tanacetum coccineum; assembly: GCA_026074375.1. NCBI lineage: Eukaryota > Viridiplantae > Streptophyta > Magnoliopsida > Asterales > Asteraceae > Tanacetum > Tanacetum coccineum. Next base: position 9,412 of record BQNB010210875.1, read on the forward strand.
AACCTGGTTTGAGCTTATAGCTTAGAAAATAGTACAAATCGGGACTTTAGCTTCGAACGCCAAGAATAACGACTCCTGGCTTCGTTTCTGTTCTTTGCTTCACATCTGTTATTGAGCCTTCTTAGGACCTCTTGGATCTGGGTAGAGCAAAGGATTGCTTCTATGTAAGGGTTATAGAGGAGGAAGTGGGGGATGAAGAAAAATGAAGTGTTATGGCTCCTATTTATAGTCGAACCACCCTTAAGGCTCAAGGTAAGCTTGTAATATGAGATGGGACATGTGTATAAGCTAGCTTGGTATGAATGTGGAGAAGCTAGTGTATGAGTTGTATAAGCTAGGAACTAGCTATGGTAAGGTGTTTTGGTCTTGGTATGCCGCGGCTACAAAGGAAGGAACAAGAGAGCATGTGATCATTTTTTAACTATATAAGATGAAGATATTTGAAGAGAGGTTCTTGTAAGCAGATAGGGAGGTAAGGTGCTTGTCATTGAGGTGCTTGGTTGCAAGAAAAACTTTCAAAATGGGTTACTTTGCAAAGGTTTTAGATTTCTGGTACATTAGGGCTCAATTAGGGTTTTCAAGCTTGGATTTCGTATATACTTGAAGGATAATGATGGATATATGTTCATAAGACTTTTATTAAGGATTAATAACAAGAATTGATAGGTGGTTAGGGTTTAAAATGGGCGAAATGAGTAAACGGGTCAAAAGTTACAATTAGGGAACAATTAGGGTTTCTTGGATTCGTTTTGCATATTGTTGAAGTAAACTGCTGAAATGATGATGGAATATGATTCAAAATGTTGTAAATTAAGTTATTAAAACTTA
>BQNB010210880.1:0-10239 GCA_026074375.1 Tanacetum coccineum
TTTTTTTCCCGAAAGAAAAAAAATGCTCATTAAATTTGATGTTGCGGTATCTGTGCGAGTGAAGTAAGTAATTACGGAGACAACTCGTTCAGATGGTTATAAACTTATAATTGTCTGATAAGTTGTTTTGTGTCTAGTGAGAAGATTGAGGAGGATGAAGCTGATGATGCGAAGGCGCAAGAATTGATGAAGCGTTTCACTGTATGTTTGTTCTTACATTCAAGTACTATTACGTTTATTTGCAGGAAGCGTCTAACAAGCCGAGATTCAAACTGGAAACTAAACGTAACGTCTCTAAATTTTATTTGTTATCCCTTCCAGATTTAATATTTAGCTCGTTTTAAGCTTCTAACAAAGTAACCCTAAAACCCGAAACGATACTTCATGATCTGTCCCGATACAAAGTTCTAATATACTCTCTCTGTGTACCATGATTGCAGCTTCACAGACTCGAGTTTCGTCATTTAATTTTCGTCCCTCTGCTCCCAAGTCCGAACGCGGTGATGCCGGTACCTCAGTTATTGGAAAGAAGGAATACAAAGAACCATGGGTAAGTAAAATACACCCCGACTTTATTTCCTTCACTAATACTTTTTGTAATTTTATCGTTTTCGTTTTTCATATTTTACACTGCGTTAATGAACAGGATTATTACAAATACTGTCCTACAACCCTACCCGTAAGGAGACCATACTCGGGAAATCCAGGTATGTTTTAAGTGTGAAAAGCTCCAAACGGGACATATTGTTATATTGATTATTCCCATTTATTGCATATAACATGTAATTGATTATCATTACTTGCAAAATATGTAGAGCTTCTGAATGAACTAGAATTTAAGGACGATTCAGAAACCAATCCTTACAACGAGTCCTCTACGAAGCCAGCTGATGAACTTGGTTTAATGGTTGCTTATTTTAGCTTATTAGCCTGTTAATACTCTATATAGTGCCCTTGTTTAAATTTTGTTTTCCTTTATCAGGATGAAGATTTGGAAAAGAAATTGATTTTCTTTCAAGTACCAAAAACGATGCCTCTACCAAAGCCCCCATTGAAAGACGCAGCTGGATCATCCATTACGAAAGCTTGTAATTTTAATGAACTTCCTACAAGCTTCATGGGTAAAATGTTGGTGTATAAAAACGGCGCTGTTAAGCTCAAAGTAGGCGATCATCTGTATAATGTGAGTACACGTTGACTTTTGAAGTCAATTATACTAATTTTGAAAGTTAACTTGACTTGGATTCTTGAAATTTTCCATAACCATTTCTTGGCAAATGATAACGTATATAACAAAACTACGTATACATATGTTGGTGGTACAATTTTAACAAAAATTCCGCGTTGATTTTGAAAAATGGATAATGTTTCGTTTGACCACAACATAATAAATGAATCTGGTGCAGGTTTCAGGAGGTCTGGACTGTAGTTTCGCGCAGGATGTGGTTGCCATGAATACCGAAGAGAAACATTGTTGCAATATTGGAGAAGTCAACAAGCGTGCCATTATCGCCCCTGATATCAACTCCATCTTAGACGACTTGAAGGCCTTATGATGGTTCTACTTCTTTTTGCGCTATAATTTTTTCTTTTACACATGGACAAACTTGATCAAGTTTTGACTTGCACACAGCTCATGATTATTTATACAAAAATTTTCTGGAGGAATATATTTTCAGGCATTATGGTCCTAGGTAGACCTCATCATGTTATAGTTTTACATTATTCAAATGTTTAACGAAATAATGACACATAACAATATGAAAAACAGAATAAAATAACTTTAAATTTTATCCAACCAAATAACCAAAACAGTTTATGGTTTCACCGTTTATAGTTTCACCATTTGTTTCTTTTTATCTCTTACGGTTAGTTTCTTTAATTGTTATTCCATGTCTTTCACAATCACATCATCTTTCATAAGGAAGAGCAAAAGAACAAGAGAACCGGATCGAAACTAAGTTGCGGTCTTATTAGATCCAACCAACAAGTGTCACTCACTTGCAAACATGTGTATTCCATATGTTTTGAGTATGCCTAAATATATGCATATTCCCGTGTGTTGGCATTTTGTTGGTGACAACAGAGGGACTCACTTCTCCACAAACCAATAAGCAAACTCAACATCCATTTTGTTGGTGACACAGAGGGACTCACTTCTCAATCATTTTCCTAGAGTATGGGAAGTACATGTTTTTTGGTATTATTGAGTATTCAGTCTTTAAATCAAGAACCGGTGGACCCGAACATAATCGACCCAAGAACCGGAAATCTGAAGCTTAAGAACCAAAACCGGAACCATCGAGTCTGGATCCAGTTTGATTCTTCTCGATTCCAGTCCGGTTCTATGGTTCAGTCAGCCTTAACACGGTTTTTCCTATTTCTCGTTTAAAATTCCATATTTATTTACACGCAATTATAGACAAAACCAAATCAGAAGATACTTGCTAAATTTAGTAATCACTATAGGTGGAACTCATATAATTTCATTTTATTGAATTCACATACAACATAAAGTTGATTATTAAATACGATTGATAATTAGTTCTAACTTTTTATAAAAGTTAAGAATTTATATTATTTTTCATTTGAGATAAACACTACCTCTAACTTTTTTAATCTAGAGGAGGTTTCTATAGCAAATGAAAACATGATATTAATCTGAACACAAATGTTCTATATATTAACACAAATGCATGTGGTGTTAATGTGTTACTATATTATTTTCAAATGCATATTTAAACAAAAGAGATCATAGTGGTAAAATTAGTAGTCGCTTGGGCCACAATATATATGATTGAATATACATATCCGATTCTACCTCTCTTGTATCCTGCTGTGATACGAGAGTGTTTGTGTTTAAGTTTTTCTTAGGTACCCATGATATGTGACCTTTTGACCGAATAATTCAAAAAGTTTGAGTTCATCGCCAGACAAACTCAAACCGGGTGAAACTCACACCTTTTGGAAAGGTAGGCATTGCCACTTTTATGTTGTTTGCCCTAAAGTACAATTCAAACTCGAAATATCTCACGCTTTAGTAGTGATGATAGTAACAAATAATTTACCACTTGGGTAACTCGTTTGTGTTGTTTGCCCTAAAGTACTTTTTGATGATGACATTCTCTACACGAGCCCGTACAGGAGATCCAATAGGACATGCGTTATCAAACTTTTCTGGCGATTCTACATAAAACTCGATTCCATGCTCCTTTGTAGTAAGCTTCAACTCATAACAACTATTTATGCTATGATACCTCCAATTATAGTGACATTTTTCAAAAGAATATAAATTTTTGCAGTCAGAGTTTGGATCTTTATCGAAAAGAATCAATAGAACTAAACTTATAATGGCTAGCACCGCTAGTGCTGCTAAATATTCCTTGTGCGATTCTATCACGTCTTTTTTTTCCTTCCTCAATGTCAATACGTGCATCCATGATGATAGCTTCACTGAATTCACAAGCTAGCGATGAAAAGAATTAAAAACGAATCAAGGTTTTAACCAAGTGTGATCATATAAAAATAATATAACGTGGCGTGCATGCATGTGTATAATAACAATGATAAAAGCCACTAACCTTAGATGCCTAACAATTATAAACTTTTTATTGTACTCATATATAGAGAAAGTTCACCGCCTTAATTGGTTTTTCCTAAGCAAAAATATCTCTAGAGTTAACTACATTTTTGGTCCTCGTGGTTTGTTAGGTATTTAATTTTTAATCCAATTTTTTAAAAAGTTTCGGATTTAGTCTAAAAGTGATACTTTAGGTTTGGTCTAAATTCTCGTTGACTGTTAGTTTGACAAATCAAATTATACAAAATGACTATAATACTCTCATTCTCATATTGTGAAATTATTAGGCTGCCCTCCCTTTCATTCTTTTCGTTTTTGTTATTATTATTATTATTATCCTTTTATTTTTTATTATAACATCACTTTATTAGAAAAATAAGATTTACAAAAAGTTAGTGGGGAGCCGAGAAACTATCTTAGCCCTTACACTTTTAGCTATTGCAAAACTAATCCTATTAAATATATGAATAGCAGCACGTGCCCTAATGGCTTGAGCCATAGAGATCTTTCGGATCCGCTTCAGTAAGACTAGCGCATCCTTCTCTAATTCCCCAAACGAAGAAAATGAAAAGGGGAGAAAACCATATCCAATATCTACACATTTAGCCTCACACTTGACGCGTTTATGATGTGCTACATCAGACACCGCACGACCAGGCACAAAATCAGCCAACCCAGTTTGCGTTAAAGGCGAAGACCCTGTCAAATCCACACATACATCAAGCCCTCCGTCCCACGAGTAGAGTAGCATATCCGCTGGACGTAGGGGTTTGTTACGCCATCCATCAATACCGATATCAACTTCTTTACCGGCCAAAATCCTCGATCGAAAACAAATCTCAACAAGGGTATCACGAACAACGTTATGCCGGTGTTTAATACCAATAATACCGACACATGATGCTGCATGGTCTCGATAAATATCCCACGTAAAGACCCTAACGGGAACACCTAACCGGTAGCATAACACACAACGGTGGGTCTTACCGTTTATAGTCTGTCACAAGCCAGAAATTAGAATCACCCTAAGCGAGTCAGAAGTGTGATCCTCCAATTGAGATTGCCATAAATCCATCTCTCGAGGAGATAAGAAAAAAGTGAATTCTGCAGTTTGAATAACACATGTGAAACGTCATCATCATCATCATTATTATTATTATTATTATTATTATTATTATTATTATTATTATTATCATTATCATTATTATTATTATTATTATTATTATTATTATTATTATTATTATTATAACATCACTTTATTAGAAGAAATAAGATATTCACAAAAAGTTAGTAGAGAGCCGAGTTACAACCTGAGCCCCCACTCCTTTAGCTATAGCAAAGCTAATCCTATTAAAAATATAAACAATAGCACATGCTCAAATGTGTTGATTCACGGAGAACTTTCGGATCCGTTTTAGTAGGTTCACCGCATCCTTATCAAGTTCCCGAAAAAAAGAGAATGAGAAGGGGAGAAAACCGTATCCAATATCTGCGCACTTAGCCTCATACTTGACGCGTTTACGATATGCCGCATGGACCACCACATGACCGGCCAAAAAATCAGTCATCACAGTTTGTGTCAAAGGCGAGGACCCTGTCAAATTCACACACACATCAAGCCCTCCTTCCCACGAGTAAAGAAACATATCAGGTACACGTAAGGGTTTGTCACGCCCTCCAACAATCCCAATATCGACTTCATTACTAACCAAAATCCCCGACCAAAAACAAATGTCGACAAAGGTATCACGCACCATGTTATGCCGATGTTTAATATCAATAATACTGGCACATGATACAACATGGTATCCATAAATATCCCACATAAAGACCCTGTAGCAAGCTGACCATGATTTTGAAACAAAAAATAAAGGAACACCTAGCCGATAGCATAACACACAATGGTAGATCTTACAGTTAATAATCTGTCCCAAATCAGAAATCGAAACCACCCTAAACAAGTCATAAGTGGAACCAAGGCTGTCAAACTCGCGAGTTTACACGTAAAATCGTACGACCTTACGTGTCCACCTGATAAAATCGTGTAGGATCGGTGTAGGATCGCATTAGAGGTAAGATCGCAAGTAGGATCGTAAACTCGCGCGTAAGATCGTAGGATCACGTGTCGATACGAGTTTACCAAATTACCAAGTTACTAACTTATTGACTTGCATACTTACTAGTCCATTACTTTTTTAGGCCCAAAAAAGAACAATACGAGTCCGCTGATCTCAGTAACAAGTATTGACGTTTCATACCTAGATTTTCTAATCAATAAACCTAATTATCTACTTTCTCCAAATTGAAAAAATTGAAATTACTGAATCAAAATATTAGGATTCTTTCTTCTCATGTTCTAGTTACTTAAGCAAAAAAATTCTTAAAAGGTAATTGTTGTTTTTCTTTTAATTTCATAGTTTTAAACTTGTATAAAAAATATTAACCTTTAAGTTTTAATTCAGATAGCTTAATTGTAGTGATACTAGTGAAGTACTTTGTTTTGAGACGTTTATTACGCATGTTATGTAATTTATTCCGCTAAATCGTGAATGTGACGATTGAAAGTTGACTTTTTTGTGTTTTACTTTTACTTTGATATTTTAAATTTGAACTTTGACATTTTCAAGAGGATATTATATAAATTTATATTTGATGATGAGTAGAAATAAAAATAGTTTGACTCGTTTATCCGTTGCTTACTATACATGATAAATTGGTAGGATCTTACGATCTCGATCTTGCAAAGACAAAAACGATCCCAGGTGGGATCGCGATCTTGACAGCCTTGAGTGGAACATGTCTTTCTAAAAAAAAGCACTTCAGACCGCCTAAAGATAAGCCATCCCAAACACCCTCTGATTCATATGAAATTATAAATATTTTTTATGTGGCAAATTAAAACTTACACTTAATGCTTGTAAATTGTTAATAGTAACCCATTACGTCGTTTGTGATATAACAAATAAACAATTAAACTAACTTATGTGCAATTGCACTTTTACTACCCAAACCTAACCCTCTTGATCTATCTAATTAAGAAAGAAAACTACTTTACTATACAACCCTCGGAATTTTGAAATTTAGACCATAATTCAATTCAAAATTTAATCTTCATTATATTGCTAAAAAAATTAGATAAGCCTTCACCAAACAAATAAAAAACTAAAATTCATCGGGAGTACCTTTATGATGAATGTAGGACAACTTAATCATGAAGATTACTTTTGACATGTCCTTTACCCCAGCCATATCTAAACGTTCATCTTCCCTTTTTTCTTTCCTTTTAAACAAGTCTATGATCCGGGGCTTCAAGAATGTTCTTGAGGTCACCTACGATATATGACTACATGTTTTTTATTCAGAAGAGTGTGTTGAGAATATAGCGGTAAATTATCCAAAGACCATTTTGTAATTGAAACGATATATCATAACTGGAAGTTTAGACATTTGTGACACATAAAAGTGATTGAATTGCTTTAATTCTTTCACAAAATACACATCCTTAAAATCTAACTTTCTTGTTTTTATTTTTACTTTCCCTGTTATGTTACCTTTACTAACTCCAAAAGCAATAGAGCCACCATTAAAGTCTTGATATTCAGCAAGGTAGGCTTTGTTCCTAGTCATGTGCCTGGAACATCCACTATCAACAATTCCTTTGTCTTTTAAAGCTTTGTGTGGATCATCATGCACATCATATAAGAGAAATTAGTTTCTTTTAGGGACCCAAGCCATTGCTGACTTGAGTCTGCCTTATGGATCTCTAAAATATTCACTTTTACTAGTCATTGATCCACTATTGTATTTGGGACTGTCTACTCTAAGTAATTATAGTAATGCCTTTTGGATCTCCCATTACAACTGCTGGAGGCACCTCCTTTACAGCTGTTTCCTCTATTCCCCCCAAACAATACTAACTGGTATTAACCCTAAATTAGTTTTTCTACTGAATGATTTAAAAAATTAGTTTTGGGTGCTGTTGTTCTATTAAGTGGCCTTATGATTGGTGATTGAGACTTATAAGATGAGTTTCTTGGTCTAGTCACATTCATTCTGGGTCCAGCAGTGTTAACTTGCCTAGCAGTATTAATTGGAAACCTGCCAGTTCTAGTTAGTACTGCTGTTGGAACAAACTTATTCTTATGATTTAGTCTTTGAACATTGTTCCATACTGGTCTATCCTCCCCTTAACCAGTACCCTTACCATTCTTTTTAGTTAATTCAACATTTTTAGTTATTCTTTTCTCATGAAACTCACAATCTCTAATAAGATGGCTTAAACTTCCAACAATTCAGGCTGAGACACTGAGGTAAAAACTTGTACTAAGGAATGTGAGGAATAACAACCCAATGAGAAACAATGTGAGTCCTAATTTGAATAGATCTTTCTAGCCTGTTAAGGGTGATAGCTAACTTGTGTAAACACAAATTAACTATATGAGAAACAATGACTATGAATACTGAAGTTTATGCGGAATCTAAACAGCAGTACTAAAAAGAACAATGAATATAATAGAACTTTGATTACTATTAATCTGCTAGATTATAGATTACTAACTATAAGATATGTGTATGAGTCATTAAGGCATAGTTCACTGTGTCTTCTTCAGCATGCCCAGTCTAATCAATACCATCTTCATTAACTACTACTAATGCATTAGATTCAGCCTGATTTGCAGGTCTCCTCCCATTGTCTCTTGCTTTGTATCTAGTGTTCTCTGCATCTTCCCTTCTGATATCTTGATTCCCTTTTGATCTGCACTCTCTAGCAAAGTGCCCTGTCTTGTGGCAATTGAAGCACTCAACTTTGGTCTTGTCAAAGCCGATTGGTTCCTTGGCATCAAACGCTAGCTTTCTTCCTGTCTATTTGTAAAACTTCTTTAATCTCATGAAAATCATGGCCACCTGCCATTTCAAGTCCATTTCTTCTAAATCAAACTCATCAATCTGTTCAAGATCCTCATGATCCAATTGTGGACCACTAGATTGATTAGCAAAGAAAGAGTACATGAGTTCATCAGAATATGATGAAAAACCTTCTCTTTGTGAGTTATAGCCAGAAGAAGTAGAAACACCATAAGCAGTACTAACTTCATTAGTACTGCTAGTTGTGGCATTTAGAAGAAAAAAAATTGCTCATTCTGAGTAACTAGTAAGATGATCACATTAGTGCCTTCTTAACTATCGTCTCAAAGACACTTAGATTGTTGTACAGATCATCAAAACTCATAGTATATTTATGATTAAGGATACTTGGGACCAGGAAGAAGGTAAAGACCTTAAGAACTTTTGATTGGCATTTTTAGTGGAGACTCCTGCACCATGAATCTCAAGTTGACTCATAAGACTTTGAAACCTGTCATAACCTTTGTGCAATCCCTCTAAGTTAGATACAGAAAAGCTTTCAAATTGTTGCTTTAGAATATATTTCTGCATCTTCTTAGATTCATCATTGCCACCAAATCTGGATTTGATAGCTTCCCACATCTCTTTAGGATCAGTCATTTTGTGAAATCTTGCTAAATGGTCTTCTAGTATAGCCATAAGCAAGGTGGTCCTTGCTTTTCTTTCTCTTTCTCTAGCCAAAATCTCTTCAGTAGATTTAGGAGGCAGTATCTTTATTTGTCCACTTGTATCTGTTAAGACTGATACATGACCATTTCCTTTTTGTATGACTTCCCATATAGGATAGTCTGTATGACCCAAGTAATGTTCCATTTTCATTGCCCATATGTCAACTCACCTTTCTTCAGAATAGGGAGTTTAATGATTGACATAGTGTGAGGGGCTTGTTGTGTTACTGGTGTTGTGGGTGGTGGGTTGTTAACAATTTCATCATCTGCTCCTGCCATTGATGTGATCTTTGAGGTAAAGGTTTATAACAGATTTGTTTTGGTTCTTCTTACTCAGAGTTTCTCACAGGCTCTGATACCACTTGTGAGTCCCAATCTGAATAGATCTTTCTAGCCTGTTAAGGGTGATAGCTAACTTGTGTAAACACAGATTAACTATATGAGAAACAATGACTATGAATACTGAAGTTTATGCGGAATCTAAACAACAGTACTAAGAAGAAAAATGAATATAACAGAACTTTGATTACTATTAATCTGCTAGATTACAGATTACTAACTATTAGAACTTCTATATGAGAGATATGTAGTTGAGGTGTATCTCTTACTATGCCGTAAGGTTCCTTTTATACACCAAGGAAACCCTAATGAGCTTACAAAACGTGTGAAGAGATAATACATATCTTTTCCTAAAATAACTCATAGTTATCTTCTAACTAAAACTGCTTAGCAGTACTAACTAATATATGCTAGCAGTACTAACTTTACCACCAGTACTCACATATTTACTGGCAGTACTAACTATATAATACTAACAGTATTAAGTCTACTACCAGTACTAACAGATGTACTAGCAGTACTAACTAACTAACATTAACAGTACTAAGTTTGGATACTATAATTCCTAACACATATGTACATATTTGTGAAATGAGCTCACACAATTAAACACGGTCATTCGTGTATTTAGGTCTTTGCTTCTCGCGAAGGTCTTTTGGATGCCGGGGTTTCGCCCGATAGAAATATGGAAATAGAGTACGTAGATTTGTATATAATAAGTTTAGCTCTTTTATTCGAAAAGTTTTA
>BQNB010210888.1:0-10238 GCA_026074375.1 Tanacetum coccineum
AGAGGACACAAAAATAAGCTACTTTTATAAAAGAGACTTAAACTGAAACTAACTAATAAGCTTAAAAACAGCTTATCAAAAAAACTGTCATAAAAACAAGGTGTTTGGGCTTATTCTCACTTAAACAGCTATATTAAGCTCAAATGCTCAAAAAGCAAACTTAGACCTTAAGCTTTTGTAAACTACTTTACCTAGATTTAAGCTAGATAACTAGATCATAAAAAACCTAACTATAAGCTAGAAATCAAAACTTTAAATCCTAAATCTTAGACCTACTGTTTTTGGCTTTTTGAATTTTTGTGACTTTGACAGCTAAATTAAGCTAGGTAAATAAGCTAGAAAATGCAAATTAAGACTTAATCTATAATAAGCTATACCTAGACTTTATCCTACTTGAATTTTTAAGCCTAAAACCTATGATTGCCTAGCTAAAATTTAAGCTAAAAGTGACAGCAGGAACAGCTTGGTTCCTGCTGGTGCACTTTGCACAAGTGCAAAGTTATAGTGCAGGTTACCTAAGGGTAAACCTGCACTTAAACACACTCAAGTTGAGTGCTCAAATAAATTGCAAGCAAGATCTAAGCCTTTTAGAGCTTAGATCAAAGTTTGCACAAGTGAAATTCCAAGAGAAATTCCCCTGGTGCTGGCACACTTAAAATAAGCTCAAACTCTCTAAATTTCCAAAACTAACTTATGAAAACTCATTTCCTATTGATGTTAAATGAAATTTAAACTAACTCAATGAAAAACTAAAGCTCACTTTGACTATTTGTGGTCAAAGAAGCTTATTCCAAACACCCCTTTATCATTTTGACAGAAATGATTAGGCTAAGAAAATGAAAATCAACTTAATGAGACCTTAACCCCAGATGATAAACAGCTAATATTAATCTTAATTAGCATTACTCAACAACTAAATAAGCAACAAAATTAGTCTTAAGCTATTTTACCTATTTTTTGGGTTTTTTAAGGTTTTATAACAAGTGATTTATAAATCTATGATCTAAACTAAGAAAAGCAAAAACAGCTAAACTATTATGATTATTAAGCTAGATAAAACACAAATAAGCACTAATAAGCCAATTAAATAAGCAAATAAGCAGATCTAAGTTTAGAAAGCAATTCAACTAATATTTAAAGCAAGAAATTAAAGGAAAACTTACAAGGCCTCTAGCTAAACAAGAGGAACCAAATTTGGCAGCTACAAGCTCCCTAGCTTATTAATAAGCTAGGGTATAAGTCCATGGGATCTCTTCCAAGTTAAGATCCCCTTCCAAAAAGCTCATAAGTCCACAAGTAAAGGTAAATCAATACTTAAACTGATTTTAAGAATAAAAGTATGATTAAAGAAGATTAAGCTCTATTATGAGCTTATAGACTCATTAGAGCTGAATTTGAGCTTATGAGGGCTTATTGAGCTTTAGCTTAATATTTGAGAGTTTAAATGAGAGCTTAAAAGTGAGATTTAAAGAGCTTTAAACTGAATTTCATTAATAAAAGATACTGATTACATTACTTAAAAAGGAGATTACAAAACATTTAAGGAAAATTACATTTAAGAAAAATACGAAATTAAGCTAGACTAAAAGCTACTAAAAACCTAGATAGTGTGTGTGTGAGAGGTGAGGCCTATTTATAGCCATTTGGTGAAGCTTCCAGACCCTTGCCTTGCTCTACACTCCTTCTAATCTCATCCCTCCATTTCCTTCAATGATTGGATCACAAATATTGGCCGTTGGATTGAATGTGGACACTTGAGGATTGCCAAGCTGTCATTCTTTGATTATGACAGCTTGTGCTTCTTTTGTGAGTAGTTTAGTGCAAAAACCCACCAACATGTGTGCTTTCTCCATCTCCACGCGGCTTGAGCTTGAGAGTGAGCTAGTGAATTCCCTTGATTAGACTAATTTGACCCTTCATTTGTGTTAGAGAGCTCTTGAATTGACTAATGGACCCTTTAATTCTCATTTGCCCCTTGATTTACCCTGGACAGTGAAATGAACGTGACGATGAATAGTAAAAAGGATTTGGCGCCCATTTTTTGACAGTTAAAACTGTTAAATCTTTGGTGAAATTGCAATTCTAGCCCTTGCCTTTCTTATCTCCACTTTTAGTTATAAAAGTTTTTTTTGGAAACATGCAAGTTTGGTCCCTGGAGTTTATAAAAGAAAGAGTTGGGCTAGGGTAATGGGCTTATGGATCCGGGTATGGGGTTTTTGGGTTTTTCAGGCCCATTAAGGTTTTTAAGGCCCAATAAGAGGTGAGGGGCTATTTTTGGACTTTGGTGAAACTTGGAGGGTGAAAATGGATTATTGTGGGGTTTTGTCTTTTATTGGTTGACTTTTTGTTGACCATTTTTGACTGGATTTGACTGAGGCTTGACTTTTCTGGCTTCGGCTTTGAATCTTTGGCTTCTTTTTGTACTCTTCTGATTCTCGTGTCCGTGCTTGCCCGTTTTTGATGGTTTTCTTGTGATTTTTAATATATCCATACCTGCACACACAAAACACAAATACAAGCATATTGTTGCTATTTTTGGTCTGTTTTGGGTTTAATTGGGTTGTTTTAAGCATAAATGGATATGTGTATTCTACACTTATCAGTGAGGAAGAAAATGTGTCTCAAACTAAGATTGAAAAGAAAACAGCTAAGCCTAGTTTTGTTAAGATAGATGTTGTCAAAGCTAAACAAACGAACAAAACTGATAGGAAAACTGCTATGTGTGTGGAAGTTTTGATCACTTGCAGGTAAATTGTAAAAAGGTGAATCAAAAATAGTTTCAAAATACAAAACCTATTTGGAACAATGCTAAAAGGGTGAATCATCAGAATTTTGCCCAAAAGACTCACCCCTTCCCTAAAAAGAACATGTTATAGAGCCGTATTAAAGAGTCTGGCCTAGTATCACTTAATATTGCCAGACAAGTTAATACTGCTCACCCAAAAATAATAATGAATAGTGCTAGACCAATGACATATCTTTCTAAAATAGCACATTCAACTGTTAAGAAGCCCATTCATAAGAAAACAATATTTAAAAACTATAATTTTAATCAGAAGGTTAATACTGTTAAGGATAAAAATGTTAATACTGCTAAGCCATAAGCAGTAGTTAATGTTGCTAAGAAGCCAAAAGCATTAGTTTTAATGTTGTTAAGGAAATAATTGTTAATGATGTTTATAGGGCCTCAGCTTGTTGGGGTTTGGAACCAAATAATAAAGTTTTAAGACCATGTTTCTAACCCACACAACAGTCAACAATCACCCTGAAAAAGTTGATTATCGTTGAGCACAAGGCAGATTCTAAGTCATGATGGCTTGGAGTCCTCAAAAATAAACTAATTTTCTATGCTAATGTGCAGGGCAACCACAAAAATGGATTTTATAGGATCCAAGGAGGATTGATAGTGGATGCTTAAGGCACATGACAGGGAACATGTCCCATCTTACAAACTATGAAGAGATTGATGGAGGATATGTTGCCTTTGGAGGTAACCCCAAAGGAGGGAAAATCATAGGAAAAATGTACAATTAAAACTGGTAATTTAGATTTTGAGATGTGTATTTTGTAAGAGGAGTTAAAATTTAACCTCTTTAGTGAGTCCTCAAACATGTGTGACAAAAAGAATAGTTTCTCTCTAATGACACTGAATGTATTTGGTTTTATCTCCAAACTTTAAGTTAATGATGAAGTCAAGTTTTTACTTGAAGTTCCTAAAAAGAACAATATGTAGAAGTGTTTGATGTAAAGAATTTTATTCTAAAGGAGGTCTAACTTGTCTCTTTACAAAAGCCACATATGATGAATCTAAACTTTGGCATAGAAGGCTTTGACATATAAATTTCAAAACTATGAATAAACTGGTTAAGGGAAATCTTGTAAGAGGTTGTAACCTCAAAACTTTTTGAAATTACATCGAAACCTGTGTTTCTATCAAAAGGGAAAGCAATATGAGCTTCTTGTAATCAAAATACAGTAAGTTGTTTGGTCCCAACCTTTACATAATGTTGCACAAGGATTTGTTTGTCCAACATTTGTAAAAAGCTAATGAAAAGATGTATTGCCATAGATTGTCAACGGATGATTACAGTAGTTTAGTTGGTTTCTTTCTAGCTACTAAAGATGAGACAGTGCATAACTTAAGTTCCTTATAACTCAGAGTAGAAAATCTAATATAATCAAAGGTTAAGTAATTAGTGTGACATGGCACTGAGTTTCAAGAAAAAGGAATAATCAGTTTTGTGAGAGAAAAGGTATTAAGAGAGAATTTAGTGTAGCTAGAACTCCTCAACAAAATAGAGTAGCTGAGAGAAAAAATAGAACACTAATTGAGGCTGCTAGGACAATGCTAGCTGATTCTAAGCTACCTACTACTTTTTAGGCTGAAGTAATTAATACTGCTTGCTATGTGCAAATTAGGGTATTAGTAACTAAGCCTCATAACAAGACCCCTTATGAACTTTTTCTTGGTAGAAAACCAGCTTTAGGCTTTATGAGACCATTTGGGTGTCATGTTACAATTCTCAATACCATAGATCACTTAGGTAAGTTTGATGGTAAGGCTGATGAAGGATTCTTTATTGGGTACTCAATCAATAATAAAGCATTTAGAGTATTCAACAGTAGAACTAGGATAGTTGAAGAGAACATGCATGTCCAATTTAATAAGAATACACCTAATATTGCAAGAAGTGGACCAAATTAGCTTTTTGATATTGATGCACTAACAAAGTCAATGAATTATAAGCCAGTTGTTACAGGAAATCAGTCTAATGGCAATGCAGGTACAAAAGCATGTGATGATGTAGGTAAAGCTAGAATGGAGACAGTACCCGACAAAGATTACATTCTGCTACCATTGTGGACTGCTGATCCACCATTCTCTCAAAGTTCAAAGAGTTCTCCTAATGCTGGATTCAAACCTTCAGGAGATGATGAGAAAAAGGTTGATGAAAATCCAAGAAAAGATAGTGAAAATATTGATCAAAATAAGGATGATAATGTTAACAGCACTAACAATATTAATGCTGCTAGCACAAATAAAGATAATGTTGTTGGTGGAAAAACAAGCATTGAACTTCCAGATGATCCAAATATGCCTGCTTTAGAAGATATTGTCTATTTAGATGATGATGAAGATGTTGGTGTAGAGGCTGACATGAACAATTTGGATGCATTTATGCCTGTCAGTCCTATTCCAACTACAAGAGTACACAAAGATCATCCAGTTGAACAAATTATTAGAGACTTGAATTCAGCACCTCAAACAAGAAGAATGATAAAGAATTTGGAAGAACATGGTTTGTTTAGTTCAGTTCAGCAAAGAACAAACCATAAAGACTTTCAAAATTGCTTGTTTGCTTGCTTTTTATCACAAGAAGAACCCAAAAAGGTAATTTATGCATTACAAGATCCAAGCTGGATAGAGGCTATACAGGAAGAGCTTCTACAATTCAAATTACAAGAAGTTTGGACCTTGGTGGATTTACCAAATAGCAAAAGGCCCATAGGCACTAAATGGGTTTTCAGGAATAAAAAGGATGAAAGAGGAATTTTGATTAAAAATAAAGCAAGATTGGTTGCTCAAGGGTACACATAAGAAGAAGAGATTGACTATGATGAAGTCTTTGCCCCAGTTGCAAGAATTGAAGTAATTAGGCTATTTTTAGCATATGCCTCATTTAAAGACTTTATGGTGTCCAGATGGATGTCAAGAGTGCTTTTCTTTATGGCAAGATTGAAGAGGAAGTCTATGTTTATCAACCACCAGGATTTGAAGATCCAGTCTTTCCTAATAAAGTATATAAGGTTGAAAAAGCACTGTATGGACTACATTAAGCTCCTAGAGCTTGGTATGAAACCTTGTCAACATATTTGTTGGACAATAGGTTTCAGAGAGGAAAGATAGACAAGACTTTGTTTATCAGAAGGGACAAAGGTGATATTCTGTTAGTTTAAGTGTATGTAGATGATATCATTTTTGGCTCTACAAAGAAGTCATTATGTACTGAGTTTGAAAAGATGAGGCATAAGAAGTTTCAGATGAGTTCTATGGGTGAACTCACATTCTTCATAGGACTGCAAGTAAAGCAGAAGGAGGAATGGCATTTTTATCAGTCAAGACAAGTATGTGACTGATATTTTGAATAAACTTGGTTTTACTGATGTCAAGACAACAAGCACACCTATGGAAACTCAAAAGCTTTTGCTCAAGGATGAAGATGGTGAAGAAGTGGATGTTCATTTATATAGATCAATGATTGGTTCATTGATGTATCTTACTTCTTCAAGACCTAATATTATGTTTGCAGTGTGTGCCTGTGCAAGATACCAAGTCAACCCAAAAGTGTCACATCTTTATGCTGTGAAAAGAATTTTTAGATACTTAAAAGGTCAACCTAAATTGGGCCTTTGGTATCTAAAAGATTCACCTTTTGATTTGGTAGCATACACTGATAGTGATTATGCTGGAGCAAGCTTGGATAGGAAGTCCACAACAGGAGGTTGTCAATTCCTTGGGTGTAGATTGATTTCATGGCAGTGCAAGAAGCAGACTGTGGTTGCTAATTCCACAACAGAGGCTGAATATGTAGCTGCTTCAAGTTGCTGTGGACAAGTGCTTTGGATTCAGAATCAATTACTTGATTATGGGTACAATTTCTTGCATACCAAAATCTTTATTGATAATAACAGTACTATTTGCATAATTAAAAATCATGTTTTTCATTCAAAAACAAAGCATATAGAGATTAGACATCACTTTATTAGGGATTGCAATGAAAAGAAGTTGATTCAAATGGTTAAAATCCATACTGACAAGAATGTTGCAGATTTACTTACAAAAGCTTTTGATGTAAGTAGGTTTCAATATTTGATTGCTAGTATTGGAATGCTAAATCCTTAAAATCTTTTATCTCTTTATGTTTTTGTAGAGTTTTGTATGAATTAGTACTGTTATTTATGTCATTAAAAGTTTCTGCTGTTAAGTATAATTAGTGCTGCTAGTTATACTTAATACTGCAAAGTTAATGCTGTTAGTTATACTTAATACTGCTGGTATAATTAACATTGTAAAAATTGTGAGTAAAATAATTGAGAGAGTTGGTGAGAATAAAAACAGAAAGAGAGATGTGTAAAAACAAACAGAGTGATTTGGTGAGAAAAAGAATTGAAAGAGTTGGTGAGAATAAAAACAGAAAGAGAGTTATGTGAGTTAAAAACAGACAGAGTGATTTGGTGAGAAAAAAAATTAAGAGAAGTTGTGAGTTGAAAAATAGAAAGAGAGTTGAATATATTAAAAACAGAGAGTGTTTGGACTGGAATTAGAGTTAATGCTGGTAACTTAACGTTAATGCTTTTAGGCATAACTTAAAACTACTGTTGAAAGTTGATGCTGCTAGGCATAAACTTACTACTGCTGTTGAAGGTTAATGCTGCTAGGCATAAACTTACTACTGCTGTTGAAAGTTAATGCTGCTAGGCATAACTTACAACTGCTGGTGAACGTTAATGCTGTTGAGGGTATTTTCATAAATACTTCGATTAAGGGTTTCATTTACTTATTTAATCGATTTCATTCAATAATATACTCTCTAATCACAAACCTAACTTAATTTCATCATTCATCATCAAAACCCAACACAATGACGACCCTACAGTTTGCTGATACTCAAAATTTGGTCGCGTTTTTGTCTAAACCGGCTGAAAGTGAAGGGTTTGAGCAAATTGTTGATTTTCTGAATGCAAACCCTATCAAATACGCACTTACTATCAATCACACTATCTATACTTCGTGCATTGAACAATTCTGAGCTACTGCAAAGGTGAAATCTGTCAATGGGGAAGTACAGTTACAAGCCCTAATGGATGGGAAGAAGATAATCGTTACTAAAGCATCTGTTAGATGTGACCTTCAACTGAATTATGAGGAAGGTATGGATTGCTTGCCAAATGCTACCATTTTTGAAGAACTTACAAATATGGGGTATGAAAAACTTTTACAAAAGCTTACATTCTATAAGGCATTCTTTTCTCCTCAATGTAAATTCCTTATTCATACCATTTTGTAATGCCTAAGTGCTAAGACTACTGCATGGAATAAAATTAGTAGCACTATGGCTTTTGTAATTATCTGTTTAGCTACAAACCAGAAGTTTAACTTTTCAAAATACATTTTTGAAAGTATGGTGAAGAACTTGGAGATTTTTGATGTATCCAAGGTTTGTGCAAGTATTTTTAGAGAAACAACTAGAAGGAATGTCAAATCATAAAAGGATTTATGTTACACCCTCTCACACTAAGAAGATTTTTGGAAACATGAGAAGGGTAGGGAAAGGATTTTCTAGAAGGGACACACCCTTATTTCCTACAATGATGGTACAAGCTTAACAAGAATAGGGTAAAGGTTCAACAATGCCCACTGATCCCCAACACACACCCATTATTATTCAACCATCAACATCTCAACCTCAACTGAAACAAAGATCAAGAAGGACAAATAGAAAGGACACTGAGTTACCTCATCCTAGTAGTCCTACAGACAATGTTGCAGATGAGGCTGTCAATGAGGAGATGGATGACAGTTTGGAAAGGGTTGCCACTATTGCTACTAGCTTAGATGCAGAGCAGGATAGGGGTAATATTAATAAGACCTAATCTAAGGCAACACCTAATGAACTAAGTTCCCTAGGAACTAGTTCAGGTGGTGGTCCCAAGCGCCAAGAAACCATGAGGGATACTATTGCTCAAACTGGGTTTGAGAATGTATCTAAAACATCTAATGATTCACTACTCGCAGGAGTTAACACACCTCAAAGTGATGAGGATAGACTGAAACTCAATGAATTGATGGAATTTTGTACCAAATTGTAACAAAGAGTCCTTGACCTAGAGAACACAAAGAGTGCTCAAGCTTAGGAGATTACAAGTTTGAAACTGAGAGTCAAGAAGTTAGAAAAGAAAGGAGGGTCAAGAACTCATAAGCTCAAAAGATTATACAAGGTTGGTAGATCTGCAAGAGTGATTTCCTCTGATGAAGCTAGTTTGGGTGATCAGGAGGATGCATCCAAACAGGGGAGGAAAATTGATGACATTAATAAAGATGCAGAGATTACATTGGTTGATGAAACTCAGGGGAGGTATGGTGATGAAGAAATGTTTGATACAGGTGTTCTTGATGACAAGGTGTTAGCAGAACTAGAAGTTACTGTTAAAGATGTGAATTTAAGTGTTGATGAAGTCACTTTGGCTCATGCACTTGTAGCTTTAAAAAGTGCAAAAGTTCAGGAAAAAGCCAATGTTGTAGAAGAGCCAAGTGAATCAATAACAACAACACCAACACTTACAACAACTTCTGCTACAACAATTACAGCTGTTAGCACAAGACCCAAGGGTAAAGGGCTTGTTATTCATGATGAGGAGCAAGCAACTACACCAACAGTTTCTTAGCTTGTGTAAGGTTTAGTTATGCAAGATAAATGCTACACAACTATGGTAGAAACTTTGTAAAATATATCAAAGCTAAGGAATTCAAGATCTATTCAAGTAGGATCAACAATTCTTTTAATTCTTATTGTGACTCAAATTGATGGAGATCATATATGACTAAAATACAGTAAAGTTACATAAAAAAAAATATGATGTATCAAGATTAACTATATAGTAATATGAAATCAATCACAAACCCATGACTTACATCCCCTCTAATCATGTACCAAGACCAAGCATCCTCGCTAGTCTTATCACCAGCGTATACCACCGCTTTTAGGGTCGTAACCCTGAATGACATACCACACTTAAAGCCGACCAGCTGGAGCTATTTAAGGTGAAGAACCACACAGAAAGATCACCTAGCATAGCATACCAACACATAGTATTCACATAGTAGTCATAAGCATATTAATTGTCCCAAAAACAAAACCACGTTTCACATAGTTCAGAAAACAGTTCAAAACACATCTGGGTATCATTTTCCCCTAACGGAAAAGATTTAAAAAAATAAGGCTACGAGAACTCACCTCAATAGATGATAATAACCGCACATATAATCTCTACACAATAAACCAAACAACCTCTACTCAACGAACCAAATAATATCTACTCAACGAACCAAACAATCTCTACAACGCACAACGATACCCGGCCACGACCTAACAATTATTTCGCCTCATTAATATTTTGTACAAAATTGTCTTATTGTACAAGCGTTCGTCTTTACTCACACAAGATTCTCATTCTCT